>CM022761.1:20896614-21116614 GCA_012411365.1 Ameiurus melas | reverse complement strand
CGACTCAAATCAGCAATCATCCCCCCCACACCCCCAAAAAAAAAAAATTCTGCACGCTCACATGCCATCTAAGTAGGATTTAAATTGTTTAGCAAACAAACAGCGGTGTGACTGGACTCGCCTCACCTGGCATCTAACGCGCCGATCGCATGTTCACACCGTAATCTCACGCTTTCCTCCTACTGTACGCTAGCAGAAGCGAAGAGAAGGGATATGCACTCACCAAAAATTTTCTCCGGGAAAAGCCCGACAGGCGTGTGTAAGAGAGTGAGGAGAGAGTGGGAGTCGGCATGCTGCCCGCTGTGTGCGTTGCAGTGCTCTGATCGCGGTGTGGAGGGAGAGAGCTGGCCGCTGGAGTTCCCCCTTTCTATCGCATGAGATCCGCACAGCCGACCGGCTTCCACTTTTCTCCTTGCGCTTCTCTCATCTTTATCTCACAAACATTTGTGGTTTTGTTTTGAGAACATTCTGAAAACTTATCTCACTGACAGTCCCACAGCAAATGAAAACCACACAACTGACGCATCATTTAGGGCATTTTATTGACCTGAATTCATCCTACATCCTACACTCCTAGATGAGCGGGTCTCTCTATAAGCGGTGAAATTGTTAATTCAGAAACAAAACAGGTCACGGAGCTTTAAATGTAGCCGCTTAGATGCAAAAAAAGCCCCTATCAATAAGGCGATGATGTCACGCGCGCGGCGGTGTGTAGGCTATTGTCACTGATGTGGCTAAATATTAAAAAGGGATGGATGACCTCTTTGGGTTTTGAGCTCAAAAAAGCGCTTGGCATTAGGGAAAAGGGCCAGCAGTATTGCAATCGATGGCCCAGTCATTGCTCCTCCTCTAAACTTTCAAGCTTGCCTCGTGATTGATGATCTTTGGGGCGCTTTGATAATTGACTACTCCGAGGTAAGGCACAGATTTCTATCTTGAGATGTGATTGGACGAAAGACACATTTAAACACTTTCCCTATAAAAACATTTTTTTCCTGCTTGGGAAAGTTCATTTTCCTCAAAAAGGGGTGCTCAGTATGTCCTAACAAACAAATACCTCATACTTAGAAGAACTGGAACTGGATATTAGGCATTACAACAAAGTCATTTACATTGACTCGGAAACAGAAGTTATTTTGGAAGAAACCTGGCGGATAGACTCGGCTAAGTGGACAGTGTTTGCGGTGGATTTGTAAGTTATGCTGCCCATTATTTTCTTCAATAGAGCCTTGAATTACTAGATAGATTAACAGTGAGGATAAACTGTGTTATTATTATTATTATTATTATTATTATTATTATTAAATATCTATAAATACATTAAAATAAAACAATGCTTTGTCTTCAAATCACTTTGGCCTATAATGCTAATCTTTTAATTAGACATATCTATTATGTTGTCTAACCACATGCCAAAAGAAGTGTGGACTTCGTCTAAAATGTAATGCAGATTAACGCGCAAAACGAGTTTGAGTGCTTTTTTTCTCTCTCTCTTTCTTTTCTTCCCAGATACTTCAGTCCTCTGTGCGACTGTGTGTGTGTGTGTGTGTGCTGTTGTTGTTTGGCTCCCCCCGTGCGGAGTTGAAGCCGTCCTCTCGTGCGCGCGCTGCGTATCGCAGGGTTTGGTCTGTTCTCTGTGTGCGCCGCGGGACTGGCTGTGGCCGCGCTACTTCCGGGTTCCGTCATTCCACTGTGCGCCGCTCAGCGCTGTGAACTCACTCTGTTCTATAAGCGCGCCAGCAGCCAACCTGCCAACACTCGCTGACACTCACTCATCTCAGACCGCGCCATAGACGAATACCTGCCGGGGAAAGGAGAGATCTGCAATGGCAATCTTTTAATTTTGTCGCTGTTTTCCGTCTTCCTTTTTTTTCCACGGCACTCATAAAACAAGAAAACGAAGCGGAGGCGTGGAGGAGACGCGGAGTTGCTGGATGAAAACGGACTAAAAAGATTTCGTCCTCTCTTGAACATCATCACCGAACATCATTCATTCATTACCTTGACAACCTCTGGCTTTGATTGACAGCCGGAGTGGCAAAAAGCCATGAGACACGACAGTTTAGTTACATGCAGGTTGTTGATGGGCCGATTGTAACCTTCAGTTTGCTTCTTGACATTTTTTCTACTTTTTTGGGGGCAAGGAGGAAAACAAGAAAAATTGCCAAACTCTTCCCGATGCCTGTGCTCGGTCTGAACTGTATTGGAGAATAGGCGAATTCACGAAGTTGGTTAAAAAAGGGAATCTTACCACTAAATCACGTCCTTACAGGACTGGGATATTAAATATACGACACGTCCCGGAGTTTATTGGAGCGCAGCCTGATGGCGCAGAGGGTAGGTTTTAAATCTCTAACACTTACCTATACACATCCACTATAGGAAGGGCCGCGTGTACTGCTCTCTTCGCCACTCTGATGGTTAATTTACAAACTGCCGCTCTATAAGGATTTTTTTTTTTTATTTGACATTTCCCCCGAATCTCTACTACTCGCCCGGTGTGACAGCCCCGCAGTGTAGCGGCGGACTCGCGAGCTTTCTGCAGCAGTTGTGAAGACAGCTTTAACTCAAAGCTCCTACCATAAGTAACTCGACGGAACACTGAACTTTAGCATGTTTCTGGTAATCCACAAATAATTGTTATTTGTAGTTTACACTCTCGCGCTAGAAAACACTTTTCCAACTGCACTCAACACTGCAAGCAGATCTTCTTATTTTTTCTTTTTCTTTTTGAAAAATGATTTCTTCCTTTACAGCCGTTCTTTCACTTTGCTCTTGTGTTTTCACGTGTTAGTTTTCTTCTCTTGAGTAGTGCATTTGCATATTCTTTGTACATGACTTTCTTATGTTTTGATTCTAGTACGATGAGTTGGCCCATTACGGCGGTATGGACGGGGTCGGAGTTCCGGCGTCTATGTACGGGGACCCGCACGCGCCTCGGCCGCTGACCCAAGTGCACCATCTGAACCACGGGCCGCCGCTGCACGCGAGCCAGCACTACGGCGCACATGCCCCGCATCCCAACGTAATGCCCACCAGTATGGGCTCAGCTGTCAACGACGTTTTAAAGCGGGATAAAGATCAAATTTATGGGTGAGTGAAATATTATTAGCAGGCATTTCGCTGCTGCTTTTCTTTGCTTCGGATGAAACAAGAGTTAGTAAAGTTTTTATGTTCACATTTGCATAACACCGGGATAATCTCGATCATCTCATCTTACTATCGCTCTACATTCAGTTTAAGACAAACTTGACTGTAAATTACATTTAAATATTATTGGCCCGTTTCGGGTGTGTAGCCTATTGTTTTGTTTAAATGTTAACAAATGAAAAATTAAATAATGACAACAATAATAATAATAATAAATAATAACTATTGGTTTAAAAAATAATAATACGATAACCCTAAATGACAGTTCGATATTTTATATTGAAATGATTGGGGGGGGGTTGTGCTTGGAAAATTCACTCTGGCTAAAAACAAAGTTACAAACCTCGAGCATTATAGCGTGGATTATAGCCGAACAAAACACTCGGCAGTACAAATGTAAACAAACAAGCGCATTGGTTAAGAACACATGAACTTTGGTGTCTGTTTGTATCTTTGCACAATCCTGACATGAGTTTGTAGGCTCACCAGCGCGCTTCATAGCAAACCCTAAAGGCCGAATAATAGCTACAAGTACGCGTTTAAGCTCCAGTGTAAACAGCCAGGAAAGCACGGGGGGAACTTTATCACAGCCGGTTGCGGGCAGTTACTTTGAGGGATTCTGTTTAGACTTGTATTTACGCTCGTTTTCCCCTCTTGGCAGTCACCCGCTTTTCCCTCTGCTCGCGCTGGTGTTTGAGAAGTGCGAGCTGGCGACGTGCACGCCCAGAGAGCCCGGGGTGGCGGGAGGCGACGTCTGCTCCTCCGACTCCTTCAACGAGGACATCGCCGTCTTCGCCAAACAGGTCAGTCCTCAACACCCGTCTCTGACTGTTTTTCTGTACTTTATCTCACCTGTCATTGACTTTCAATCTGCTGAAAAAAAAAACATTCCTAGCTTAAAAGTAACATTTTATAGCACTACATTAATTATGGCGCAAGTGTAGAATCATATACAAATGATATATTTTTTATATTATACTGCATGATTTTTTTTCTAATCCACTGGTGAAATAGTTTTAGAATTAAATAATGCATGTTATGTTATTATTATCATGTCTGTCATATAATTCATAGCGGACAGTCGCCAAAGTGATGTTTAAAACAACCGGGGTTTTAAGTATATAAATATATACAAAGGAAAAAAATTAAAATGGCATGGAATTAATTGTGATTTTAATGGTTTTTAGGTTCGCGCGGAAAAACCTTTATTTTCTTCAAATCCAGAGCTCGACAATTTGGTAAGCTCGTCTCGTGAACTGTTATTGTTTTCTAGTTAGCCGTTTGTTTGCTGATGTGGTGTAGAGTCCCATAGCTATTTATGTGCAGGTTAGCAAAGTAAATACGAGGGGATTTTGATTCAAAAGCACAACCCTGATACTGGACAGCTTTCTTTGAAGTGAATAAGAGGGAAGCTCCAAGAGGTCTCGAGTGGCAGAGCATTAGGCTACCACAGGAGGCCGTGAAGGAAATCACTGATTATGCGCTACGACTCCACACTGATTCTACCAAAAGCCTAATCACGATTATCTGAAGTGGAGTGTAATTTGCTGCTATAGACTGTTGCCCTCATATCAAGCACGCAGTCGCTTAACCGTGCACACGATTATATCACAGCATACACATGCATTCGGGATGATTATTTTATTCTTTCCATTAGGGTAGTATTATGATTATTATTGTGTTAAATCTAATTTTCGCACATTTACTAATATTGTAGTTATTGAAACGCTCGTGCATATTTAGTGCACAGGGGGGAAAAATAACTAATATATTTTCCTTTTCGCAGATGATACAGGCTATCCAAGTATTACGGTTTCACCTTTTGGAGTTAGAAAAGGTAATTTCTGCTTTATTTAATGTATTTGCATGCTGGCTTATGATTTGTACGTTTAATTTAAAGTAATTTGAATTATCAGACAGTTTGGTGTTTGTTTTTTTGTTTTTTGTGTGTGTGTGTTAAGAAAAAAAAATGGTAGTGTCCATGCCGAATGCGTAATGCTCTGTATTATTTGATTTCTAACTTTTTGACATTTTATTAAATATAAATAATAATGCACGGCGGCAGTGCAGATTCTTATTCAAGTCCACAGCCGACAGGACAGGACGAGCCTATATGTGCATGTTTTTACTTACTATTATTATTATTATTATTATTATTATTATTATTATTATTATTATTATTTATTTTAACTTGTTGCTCTGGTCCCCATGAGAATAATAAGCGCCGCAACAATTTCACTATTGTTTCCTTGCACTGGCGCGTTCATGCCCCTTAACTAGGGGTTATTTTTATCCTGACTGTTAAGTTTTCCCATTATGAAGAGAGGGGGGGGGACACAACATAAAAACCCCTTTAAATATATATATATATATATATATATATATATATATATATATATATATATATATATATATATATATATATATATATATATATATATATATATCTATTCCTGTCTGCTTTAGGTGCATGAGCTCTGCGACAATTTTTGCCATCGGTACATCAGTTGCTTGAAAGGAAAAATGCCAATAGATTTGGTCATTGATGAGCGGGACGGCAGCTCGAAATCGGACCACGAGGAACTTTCTGGATCTTCCACCAATTTAGCCGATCATGTAAGTAAAATTGTTTTTTATTTGCCCTCCTATATGTTACTGTATGAGGATAATGCGCTGGAGTGCCCTTCACTGCCCTGTACCTATAAAACGGTGCTGTTTGACACCAACAGGCTGTTCGATAATGCCTTGAACTAATTTGGAGCCAAGTTGTTATTGTCTGACGCGGTGGCTGAACTTTCGTTCACCTTTTTTTTTTCCTGTGAATAATAGCACGGTCAGAACAGATTTTTTGAAGCTAGAATTGACGCTGGAGTGTGTGGTG
This sequence comes from Ameiurus melas, assembly GCA_012411365.1. Classification (NCBI taxonomy): domain Eukaryota; kingdom Metazoa; phylum Chordata; class Actinopteri; order Siluriformes; family Ictaluridae; genus Ameiurus; species Ameiurus melas. Next base: position 21,110,583 of record CM022761.1, on the reverse strand, counting down.
AAGTAGTGCACGTTTGCAGTATATATGTGGTGTTGTATAGATATTTTATATACATATATATGGAAGGAAGTTTGTTTGGGCCTACTTGAAAATGCTGCTGGCCAAAGGAAAGCAGAGGCGCTGCTGTTCCTGGTATTTTGCTAATAGTTGTCCAGAAATACAATATTTAGAACTATGATTGATAGTAGCACTGATATACCTTGTGAATATACTAAAGTGCAAGTTAGATTAAAAAAACAAAAACAATTAAAGATCAGCGAATCTGCTTTGCAAATAGAAAAAATATACTTTTGCAGTTGAACGATGCGCGTGCATGCTCAAATTATAAATTAGGGGGAAAAAGTTAAGAAATTCCTTGTGTGTGTGTGTGTGTGTGTGTTCCCATGGCCACTCTGACCATCAGGTTCATAATGTTTGATCTGCTTCATGGTTTTGGCAGCGGTCTTGATGGTAATGTCTTTAATTGTTTTTTATTGATCGCCTTGTGGTTTCCTCTCACGCTCGCGCCCAGTTTACGGCCTTTAGGCTGCGCTATATCCTGACACCGTTTATGTGCACCTGAAGTGCAGTAGCTTTGAATTTGGAAATCGATGTCGTGGTTTAAGCGCGTTTATTTGGATGTAATAAACGCAGCGCGGTGAGAAATGGTCGTGGTGTTCGAATGCACGCGCCTTAATGCGTTTTATGCCTTCAGTACAATGAAGCAAAGTAAAGTTGCCGCATCGAGGGAATGCTTAATATGTATCAGCGGTACAGGCGCAAGCCTATTAGGAGCTCAAGCAGATTGGGGTGTGCTGTAAAATCACTGCACTGCATCTGTCGGGGTCTGCCGTCATTTCTGTCAATATACACCGCTTTCCCCTGGTTGTCTGAGGTGTTAAAAAAATGGTGAGGTCGGTGGGTTGTAGGATGCGATTAAAAAAGCAAAATGTGTAAAACTTGATGGAGAAGAAGGAGAAGTGCAGAAATGAGGCATGCTGCTGTTTATACTGAGGAGATTAGATAAACTAGCCGCCTTAGCTTCACGGCGGCAGATGGCTGATAGTCTCTCTTCTCTCTCTCTCTCTCTCTCTCTCTCTCTCACACACACACACACACACACACACACCACAGCCTGTGGCACTGGGCTACTTATTAGGGATATACTTTTGATAATTAGGAACATAGGTTTATAAGACAGATCACTCAGTCTGTGGTCATTTACACCGACCACCTCATTAGTTGTTTTAGTTCTGAGCGATTTATTTCTTTCCTTTGGCAGGGGTGACGTTTTACAACTGCTAAATTGACCGCTTGGTACTATTAAACCTGAAGTTTTCATTGTGTTTGAAAGTTTTTTGTTTGTTTGTTTTTTTTTTTTAAAAAGCTTAGACAGTCATAATACTGACATTTACGATATCATTTAACTTGTGAGTAACTTTATTTATTCTTATTTTGCGTACTATAGGCTAATCCTATGTGGAATTGATATGCTATTAGCATGCTAATATATACTATGATTCGCATGCATAATTTGAGATTAGGTTATTATTCTCTATTATTCTCTCATTTTTTTTTCCTTTCTTTCTTTTTTTAAGATATTAAAAAAAAATGCAATGCGATGGTATTCGTGTCAGTGCCATGTGTTATGTGTTATTCACTTAGTATACAGTAATAAAATGTCAGAGAATTAATAAGAATAGAGCTGTTGCCCATATCTGCTTCTTTCCCCTGAATATGGGCCAACACAGTTAGGAAATATTAAAACATAAAAAAAAAATAAAATAAAAAAAAGAGAAAGCTTCAGCGAAAGTACCTAGTTGCTTTTGATTTATTTATTTCATTAATAATGGTCTGTATTTTATTATTCATTAATATTTCCTTCATATTTATTATTTTTTTTAACTGGAGAGGGACAGGAAATTTTATAGTCAGATATGCTAATTTATTTAGGTAGAATCTCTCACGTCCATTTTTCTTTGCTTTGCTATGCATTTTTAATATATAGCCCAAGGCTACATCTCATTTGGCAAAAGCCGGTTGCTGGGGATGATGAGGCTCTTCACCATGAAGAAGACAGCCCGTTGTATTAGTTGTACCCCTTCTGCAGTTCTCTCGCTCTCTCGTCTACCTGACACAGGCACTAATAAGCACACTATTTTTCACACCCCAATGCTGCACTATTGTTCTGCTTAGTGGATTGTAGTGTGGTTAAGCACAGATAAGGCCAATGTTAAGTTCTTCAGCTTGCATCCTGTTACTGTCTGCTCTCCAAACCACCCTAAGCAACCTTCCTAGCGCCCCAACTTCTTCTCACAAGAGAATAGGAATGTAGTCAGTTTTAGAAGCTACATGAAATGTGAATCCCTGTGAAAGGGGTAAGCAGTCTCCATTGGTAATCAGACTGCTAATATTAGTCACCAGACTTTTGTGTTTTAATTAATGCAATGTAATTTCACTCCTCTGTATTCTACATCTAATTAATATGGATGAAATGCATTAATGCTTGCTAGGTATGATCTGTGCTAATGAATTTGTCTTTGCTTGTCTGCTACTAAGATTTCTATTATTATTATTATTATTATTATTATTATTATTATTATTAATATTATTATTATTATTATTATTATTATTATTATTATTATTATTATTATTATTATTATTATTATATTAGTGTTCCCTGCTGAAATGATTTCACTACTACTATGTAGTTGGAGATTGCTATATAGAAATATTTTGGTGTGTGTTTACTTACTCATTCACTCACGCTTGTAGTTCCCTCCGTGGTCATAGTATGTCTTAGCCTTGAAAACAACTGCATTCACATTCCTTAACATCTACATTTCTCTCCTGGGTACTGGAGTGAATTATGTGTAGAGCAATAATATTTCCAGCTCATCTCATGCAGTGAATTCCAATCAATTCATAAATCAATTAAAAGTGCCATGCCTCTCTTTTATGGAGGCTATTTACATGGTCCATGCTCTGTGATCGACTACTTCAGGCCTCTGTGTTTGCATACATATAGCCTACAGGGCTTCTAAAGCCAGTGAACCATGGATTTACTTAGTTCTGGGGGTCTTCTAAATTAAGCAGCACGCGCAGATGTACTCCGATAGGATTTCCCCTTTCAAGTAACGTGTTGCGCGATAGCATTCACCACCCCTCACAATTGTTTTGTGATGGGATGATGTCTGGCTCTACATATCCTATTTGATTAGTGTTAGAGAGCTCAGGCCTGTTGGCAGGCCTCCCCTATGAGAAGAGAGGGCTGAGTTTAACTTGTTGCTGTGTAACCTAGAATGCTACAGTCTCTTGCTTTTCAAAGAGCTGTGTGTGCAGCATAAATAATTACTACAGGATTGCAAATGACTCACTAAAATGTTCAGATAGTTAAAATTTCTTGCTTATTTTTGTGTAATCTAAAATTGTTACTGTTAATGAGTGTGGCTTTTGGTCTGGCGTTTGCACGTTTAGCTTCAAATCACTGATCTTACAGGACCTGATCTAATGTTTGTAGTCGATTTTGTCAATACCATACATTGGAAAATGAACCATGCAAATAGTCACTTATGAACCATTAGCTGTCAATTATTTAATGCTCAATTCATACTTTATATTTATATTTGTCAGATAATTGATGGTCTTGTAAATACACCATGGTTGCCGTGAACCAGTTCTTTAACATCTTTCAAAGCACCTGTATAATTATGTGTTAAATTCTTCAAAAGTATGCTAGGGGTTTTAAGCGTAAGATGCATTTGGAAATGTCAGGGCCTGAGGATTTATGGTGTGATATGTTTCATGTGTGTCAGCATGCTTGGTGATGTAGCTGCGATTCCTTCCAGCAATCGTATGCGTCATTTTTCATAGTACTCGCCATTCTCAGCCCGTCCTGTCCCTACATGCATTTTTTTTGTAAGTACATCAGGTTTCCTAGGAATCGGCACACAATCCAGTGGCAGTTCTAAATGAATTTTATTTGAAATTTTAAGGGATATTGAGAGAATATGGTGGGGAGCGCCTGCAGAGTGAGTTGATAGGCCGGGCAGGTGTGTGTCAGTGAGAAACAGCAGATAGCGACGGTATCAGACGTTCTCCTGTGGCCTGTGCCTCTACAAGCTTTCCCCCATATTGTCTCCTGCTTTTATATTAATTACAAGTTGCATTATCAGCCATGAGTCGGTAACCCTGGCAAATAGACAAGGCCGCCCCCAGAGACGGACCGTCCTTGTATCTTATTTTCCATCTACTCCTATTGTGCTGTACCTCTGTGTTTGCTGGCTGCTGCACTTCTCCTCCTGGTAACAGTGCTCTTTAACACAATTAGGGAAAAGCATGGAGTGAACCACGTTTGACTCCTAATTATCCCAAACTACAGGGAATAGTCACATGATGAAAATTTTTTTTCAGAAAGCAGGAGGGGGGGTCTTCCGTAGTGAGATTGACTAGGGCCGTTTGGGTGATGCTCTCGCGCTCTCTCTTGCTCTCTCTTCTTTTTTTACAGCTTGTTTGAACTTTAATGGACTCTGGGGAGTCCTGACAACTGTTTTGTTGTGTTGCGAGGCCTGTATCTGTCGAGCAGCCCTCTGTCTGTGGCACAGAGAGAGAGAGCGAGAGAGAGAGAGAGACCATTGCATTATTCATACCAGGGGGAAAAGACTGTTCCTTTAGTTCCAGAGTTGAATGAAGAAAAGTTAACAGTGCCTGGTATGACTGTTGTGATATTGGTTGTGTTTTTCAGGACACGCTTGGCGGAAATGTGTCTGTCTTGTTTGTTTGGGTTAATGACCATGTGCTGTCTCTGTATTGAAGACTGTTTGGTGCATAAAAGGCAAAGTCATGCTACTTGTTGTCTTACTTAATTTAGTTACTTATAACAGGGCCAAGATTCTTTACTCTGTTTAACTCTTAATTATGAAAGCATCATGTTGCACAATTTAGCAAAGTATGCTTGTTGAACTGTGAAGCTAATTAGAAAATTTTAAATTTCAGTTGCTTAAACATATGTAATGCAACAGTTTGTATGGTTTGGAGCGTATTTTTGAGGCCTGTCTTGCCGACAGTGCCTGTTTCACCACCAGGAAGTGGAACCCGGTCATTTTCTTTCCTTAAAACAACAAGGCCCAAGTATAAGTACATAAGTCTGGCTCAGCTGAACTACATTATACATAGTGATATTTTTTCAGTATTTACTGTCTCTCCTCTCCTTCCCTTTTTATGGCATTTGGTCTAGGGACATGATGGAAATGTTATGACCAAATCAATGACATTTTCGCTGCTCTAATGTTGCTGAGAATGACTAAAAGTGTGACTTAGGATAAAGGCCAAGTTTGTAGAAAGGTTTCTTTTAACAGTTGTATCAATTAAATAACCAGACTTTGATATATATATATATATATATATATATATATATATATATATATATATATATATATATATATATATATATATATATATATATATATTTGTTTTTGTGCTGCACCTTACTTTTTGTTTAGCTTGATTTTTGTAAAAGTCTGAACTCTCCCTAGTGAACAGGCTATGTGGTTGTGCCACATTGCTGGCATGTAGTCATGCCTCGGATGCACAGGGCGATCTACAGTGCAGCTAGAACACAACGTGGGCAACTGCAGGTCAATAAACACCTTAGCTCTTTTCTCTGTATGTGCTTCACATTTGTGCAGTCAGCTAGACACACGCTTGCTCACTCAGATTAAGAGTTCAACTCCGACTGTAATGAGCTTACACCACATGGCAGCTCTGTATCTCCAGACACTTTAAAGAAATGTTTGTATGCTGAAGAGTATGTATTCTGTGGGGCTGTGTCTGCATGCGAAGGAGTGACACACGGGATAAAAAAGAGCAGAAGAGTGGGCTGAGGTTTGCGGGAAGCCTTGATGCAGGCCTGAGTTTGTTTGGCTTGGGTTCTTTTCAAGGCGGCTGCTCTGTGGCGCACAGAAATGAAGTCAGACTACCTCTCTGACTGTTTAGTTCATGCAGTGCAGGTGATATGTTGGCTGCAAATTAATGTGTGGGGTTTCTTTTTGTACATTTGTATATAGTGTTGGTGTGTGCACGGGTGAGGTGACGTGGTCAGCAAGTCCCTCTCCGGTTTGAGTGGCAGAGGAAATTCCACCTCTGGCCTGCCTTCGTTTTTGTACAGATAAAGCTTTTCCTGTACAGTACAAATCCTGTTTCCCTGTGCCGAGCACTCAGGCAAAGAGAACGACCAGGAAGGGTGAGGAGGAGAGGCTACTCAGAAATGACAAACTCACCATTTTACTCGTTCCTCCACCTCTCACAGTGTGTGTGTGTGTGTGATTGTGTGTGTGCATCTTTGTCCATGAGCAGTCTTAAAGAGATTAGAGAGACACCGCCCCTCATATCTTATTTTCACTAGTGACAGCGCCAAAGATAAATGACGCTTGTGATGTACATCGACTTTTTAGCCCTATATATTTCTCACTTGACACGGAAGTCTCAATTGGTTACGGTATAAACTAACTTGACATTTTTCCGCCACATGTGTTTAGACAGTTCCTTTGAGCTTGCTCAGGATACGATGCTACATTAAATACAGTGCTGATGGACTCTTAGGCTGTAATTAAGCTGTTAGGCCTGTAGTGTTTGCAGCGAGTGCCTGCCAGGCTGGAATAGAAGTAAATACGAGCACGGAGCTGTCGATTTGGCATGTTTGTCTGAGCTCAGTGCTTGTCGAGGGCAAAGGAGAGCTAAAACAGGCAGACCAGAGATCCGCACAGCACTCCAGAGCCTCACTCATGTCCCTCTCACATTTCCAGTGTGTTCATGTGGTTTTTCTCTCTTTCTCCTACTCCATTCATTCCTGTGCTCTGCTCCTGGTTTGCGGTTTGGATGGGGAACGTGGATGGATGGATCCCTTCTGTCGGACCCCAGAACCCAGCTTCCTGGAGAGACCACGATGACGCCACCTCCACACACTCGGCAGGCACGCCAGGGCCCTCCAGCGGAGGACATGCCTCACAGAGTGGAGACAACAGCAGCGAACAAGGTGAGCATACACATGGATGTATATACAGTGTGCTGATAAACACATACAGTATACACATATTGATATGCTATATACACAAATACAAAGCGCTTTCATTGAATCACAATTATTTTTTGTGGGGTTTTTTAGATATGAATAAAAAAATGAAATTTGATTAATGGTTCAAATTTGTATGGAATAAGGCCAGTGTGTTTGATTTTCTAGTCATGAACATTCATTCTGCATTTGGTTTACTTTCACTCCTTTAATAATTTATATTCATCATTACAGCATTTACTAGAAAATAAATTTTAACGCTCAACATTTACACCCACTCACCCGCACAACAACAGTACACATCCACAGACTACGGCATGTTAGAAGCTTGAACCTGTAACTGTTCTGAAGCACAGAGTAACCCTTATGATTAATTGCATTTTTCTGCCAGCTCTTAGTAACGTGTAAAACATATTAACTCTGCTCAGCTCAGGAGCAATAACAGACAGGCTTGTGTTTTCATTAAGCACTGGACTGCCAGAGTCAGAGCAAGCATTCAGATGACTTTATGGCTACTCTTTTCTCCTGCCTTACACATTGCACTCAATCTAAACGCCAGCACTAACTGGATATAAACAGCTCTCTCTTCTTCTGTTCTTCATCTTTAAATGTGTTATAGGTACTCGTAGATTTGTTTGCCCTCACAACTCTTTCTAGAAACTTCTTTGTTGATGAACAACGAATGATTACCCCTTCGCTCCTCCTCTCCGTTGGCCAGCAAAGTGTGTGCCGTTTGCACAGAATTTCATCACATCCACATTAGATTTCACGTCTAATCGCAATCAGCATCTCACCAATAGGCAGTCTCAGGTATTGATGGAGCTCTCTACAGCATGGAGGCTTAAAGTTTACTGTCCATAGGGATGGCGGTTTTAAAATCTACCCCAAACCACAGTGCCACATTCACTACAGCTCTTTGTGGTTCACTTGTGTCAAGAGCAGTATCATCACTACTTAACCATCTTGTTCATCAGTGATGCAACTTTTACATGTTAAACGCACAGTTCTAGAGGCAAAGCTAATATTCCCCTCTCGTCAGCAGTTAAAATATAGTGCCTTGCCTGATCATATACAGTGCTCTCCACTAATATTGGCACCCTTGGTGAATATGAACAAAGAAGACTGTAAAAATACTCTTCATTGTTTAACCTTTTGATAATTTGTTAAAAAATTCACAAAAATAAATTCTCTGCTCTCATGGATATCAAACAATTGCAAACACAACACATGTTCTTAAAAAAAACTTTGTTAAATATAGGTGTGCAACAATTATTGAAGAATTTTTCAATTAACGTATTTATTATTTTGCTTGTATTTTCTCATTTGTAAGTCGCTTTGGATAAAAGCATCTGCTATAATTGAATAAATGTAAATGTAAGTATTGATATTTTACCATTGATATTTTAAATTTGTTTTAGTACACCTGAGTGCCTAGGACAAGGAAATTGTTGAACCATGACTTCCTGTTTCACTGGGGTGTAGGCCCTTAGTCATTCCTAACAATTCCCTTAGTCATTCATAACAATGGGTAAGACCAGGAAACATAGCTGTGATGTGCGGCAAAAGGTTGTTAAGCTTCACAAAATGAGAAGTGGCTATAAGAAAATAGCACAAGCATTGAAAATGTCCATCAGGCCACCATCTGGGCAATATTTAAGAACTTCCAATCAACTGGAAATGTTATGAATCAACAGGGGACTGGACATGTGTCTATGGTTTGAGTGGCCAATGGGGTCAGAACGTCTCCAAAACTACAATCCGGAGTCACCTACATCACCACAAGTTTTTTGGAAGGGTTTCAAGAAAAAAGCCTCTACTCTCATCCACAAACAAACTCAAGCGTCTTCAGTTTGCCAGACACTACTGGAACTTCAGATGGGATCGGGTTCTATTGTCAGATGAAACCAAAATATAGCTTTTTGGCAATAAACACCAGAGGTGGTTTTGGCACACACAGAGAGGTAGCTATATGGAAAAGTAGCTCATGCCCACGGTTAATATGGTGTTGGCTCTTTAATGTTTTGGGTCTGTTTTTCTGCCAGAGGACCTGGACATTTTGTTAGGATACATGGCATCATGGACTCTATCAAATATCAATAGATATTAAATGAAAACCTAACAGTCTCTGCTAGAAAGCTTAAAATGGGACGTGATTGGATCTTCCCGCAGGATAATGATCCAAAGCATACATCAAAATCAACATAAAAGTGGTTTACTGACCACAAAATCAAGGTCCTGCCATGGCCAATCCAGTCCCCTGACTTGTAACTCATAGAAAACCTGTGAGGTAAACTGAAGAGGAGAGTCCACCAGCATGTATCTGTACATTTGAAGGATCTAGAGAGATTCTGTATGGAGGAATGGTCTCAGATCTCTTGTCATCCAGACTCAGAGCTGTTATCTTGACAAAGGGAGGTAGTACAAAGTATTGACTAAATGGGTGCCAATAATTGTTGCAAATGTAAATTTAACAAAGATTTCTTTTTTGATAAACCTGTGTTTTGTTTGCAATTGTTTGATATCCATGAGAGCACAGTATTTTTGTGATGATTTTTTAAACAAAAGATCAAAAGGTTAAACAATAAAGACAATTTTTCACAGCCTTCTTTGCTCATATTTACCAAGGGTGCCAATATTAGTGGAGTGCAATGTACGTTTCTGATTAATTGTTGTACACACCAAATCTAATAAGCAAATATATCAGAATGCAAATAGCATAATGGTGCAATGTAAAAGCAAATATTAGTCTCCTTATTTGTTTTTTCTCAGGCAGGGCAGGGAGGCAGGGAAAGGCCAGAGAAAGCAAAGAGGAGGAGAAAAATGCACTGCCTATTGATTATCTTACACACATAAGTACAAGTGACCTGTAATCCACAGAGCACTTATCGACTCCTGTGCACCAGATCCAGTAACGGCTGATCGATACAGGCCAAGATGGCTATGGTACGGTGTAAAGTGCTCAGGCCAGACTCGACCCAGCCGAGCCCAAAGGCACTTCAGCATGAAAGCACACCTTCTTTTCTTCTGAATGATATAAAAAAAAAATAGAGAGTGAGGGGGGAAAGAGGGCAGCTGATTTACTGCTCTAATGAGGCTGTCCCTGCAGCCAGTTGTTTTGTGTGAGGCTCGGTATGACCTTTCACTCTGCGCAGGAGCCCTGCCGCCTCATTTTTCACATTCTTGCAATTACGTTAACGCTTGAAGCACTCACTGACTCCTAGCTCCTGCCCGGGTCTGGCTGGACGTAGCTCCACTGCACTAAACGGCTCCGGCTGCTTCCCAGCGGCCCATGCTGCTCATCAGTAAAGAGTTTCCACACTCCGCTGAAAACAGGCCAATTGTAGGTTAGCAGAACAAAAGCGAAGAGAAGTAGCAAGGTAGAAAAAAAGAAAACTAAATGATGTACATAAAAAGAAGTTCTGTAAAACCGTAAAAGGTCTGACTGTTTACGAATAGGTGAAGAAAATATGTAGATAGATAGACGTGCTACTTTGACGCCTGGACTATTTCCATCAAGCAGTCGTCATTTTAATGAAGAGTGTATATTTCAGTTTAGGATCCTTACATACAGAACTGCGCAAAAATCTTAGAGACCGCAATATTATTTAAATACTAATTTGTCTTTTTGGGGGGGATATTTTATGACTTCTGCATTATTGGGTAAGTAAAAAACACATTACATTTACAACCAAAAATAACTCTTAAAATGTTTGTATGTTATTAAAGAATAGAATATATGTAATAGAGCACGTTTCAGAAAAAAAAATTATGAATGCTTGCTGTCAGGGACAACCTGACAGCAATCAATCAGAGGCAAATGAGACACGTCACATCAGTTTCCAGAAGAACTGTGGCAGTTTCTCCAAGATGCTTAGAATAACGTACCAGCCAATTTCCTTTAAAAAAAATAACTGCAAAAAATGTACCTCAGACTACTGATGCATTTTTAAAGACAAGAAAATTGGCTTTGTTTAGTTTAGTGCTGTTAACTGCTTTATATAGAAGTTTGTTTGTTTTTTTATGAAGGAAACTTTTGCACAGTACTGTATAATTCACACACACGTACATATCTATGGATGCAGGTAGCTAACAAATTTGATATTATGTAGGTGTAATCAGCGCTTCTCTGTCCCTGTTGACTACAATATTTTCTGCATAGTTAAGTTTAAAAAAAATTAACCTTACCTTCTGGCAAAAGAGCACATCTGCTGACTCACTCACTTAACTGTACCTCCTCTCCTAATTATTATTATTATTATTATTATTATTATATCCTAGTTATTAAATAGATTAAATAGGCTAAACATTTTTTTCTACTTGGACTAATTGTCATTAACCAAGGTGGCTTTATGAATATTTACGAGCAAGATACTTACTTCACTACAGGTTGAAATCGGTTTACAGCTTCAACATGTTGAACTGCTGAAAGCATCGGCTAGCGGTCTCTACTGTAGTTATTAGATGTAAATAAATAAACCTAAATAGAAGCACATTTTACAGATTTTTTCAGCAATTGAGTATCCCTGATGACACGGCGAGAGCACGGAGTGTAGAAGTGCTGTGTGGGTGCATGATTGCACTCAGGCCGTTGAGTGCGTGGCAGGCCTCTCCTGGCCTAAGGCCCCTCTCTGCAGAGTCAAAGTTTCTTATAAGTAGTTATTCCTGATGAGGGCACAACTCCCAGCTTGAACAAGGCCTGTTGACTCGGCCTGTTTCTGGATATAGAGTGCATTTGCCCTGTTTTCTTTCGCAGCAAGCTTCCAACGTCTGTGACACAGAATGTAAAAGGGCAGAAAAGGAGAGGAAAACATAGAAAGGATTTCAGCTTCATTAAAAATCAAGATGGAGGCCATGTTGTGTGTTTGTTGTTGCCCCTGGCTCACATTGAAATCTGTTAGGTGTGTTAGTGTGTGTGTGTGTGTGTGTGTGTGTGTGTGTGTAGAGCGGGGGGAGTGTGTTGCTGCCTGTCTCTCCATGCCTGTTAAGAGTATAATTTAGAGGAATAATTAAAACCGAATACTGCCCCATAAACAAAAGATAAACTATAAAGCAGCAACATTGCCTGCTGTTTCATGGCCGTCACTCCCAGCTGTTGGAGGACTGATCATTTTTACACAGTGCCCAGGCTAAGTACAGCTCAATGGTCCAGCAAAGACTACAGCCTTGATCACAGTGCACAATGCCTCGCTAGGCAATATACACACTCTCATGCACAAAAGGGCTTTGGATGGAACAGGTGTCTGGAGAATAGCTTATATTTGAACCAAAATGTAGGCTGTTTCCAGTAACTACACTTCTAGTTTTCTTCATCGTTATTTGATAAGAAGTTTGTTTTTTGCATTTCAGCATACCACCTTGAGCTTATTTGTAATAATAAGTTTGTTTTGCAATTCAGCATAACCATCTTGTGAATAAAACCTGACCTGAAACATCATATGATGCTGTAAATTCCTGGCTGTTGAGTTGTATATCTATAAGCAAGATAGTGACTTGGAGAACATTGAGTATAGATAGACTGGTGGTGGGGAAACAACATTGCGGATACTTTCAGACTCCCATTAGCATAAAACTGAGTAAATTATTCATGATGAATGCTTAATCTTAAGGGAAAGCTCTAGTTAATGTAGATAGTGCTCTGAGAGCACGTTTCTTGCTGGATTCAGCATTCACAGGCGCTTACGGGAAAAGGCCTCACCACTCAGTCCTCTCTGTTCCGAGCCGTTTCAAGGGGTTGCGCTCTCCCGTTCCCACTTATACTCTCTACTCCTGTCTCTCCTTTTCTTTCCTTTCTCTCCCTCTCTCCCTCTCTCTCTCACTCTCCCTCTCTCTCTATAATAGACTCTGGCCTTTTTCCAGGGAGCGATTAAACGGAATGATCATCTCTCGCTCTCTCATGCTCTCTGGCTCTCTCTTGCTCACTCTACATGTATGCCTGATTAGTGAATTAGAAGAAAAACACATTAAAGGCAAAGAAAGCAGAACACTGTTAATGCTGTCCAGTAAGTTAGTGAGAGTACTTCTAATAACGTCATTCTTTCTCCTCCACCCCCTTTACCTTTGTCACACCCTGTCTTTTGTCTTTTTTCCACCCTCAGGCTCTCTCTCTCTCTCTCTCTCTCTCTCTCTCTCTCTCTCTCTCCCTCTCCCTCTGTATGGAAGGTCCTAATCATGGCCAGCCTGTAAACTCTGAAATGGGTTAGTCCAAACTATAAGCTGAAAAAATAAAAATAAGCTGAAATTTCTATAGAATGAGTATAGCAGCATATGAATGAATGTTGTGCATCATTAGGAAGTTTTTTTATCATCCATACCTTTTTAAAATAAGGAGGTTTATCAGGACAATAACCATGAACTATATAGAGCTGAGTGACTTTTACAGCAGGACAGTGAGCGCAAGACAAGAAAGTAAATTAAATAAACTGGAAAAAAGTGAAACAGAAAAGGGAGAGTTGAGGGGTGGTATATAAAGAGCTTGCACTCTCCAACCCCTTTCATGTCCAGGTGGTGATTTTGAACATGCAGGATCTGTTGTAAATTTGCTAAAAGGGATTTGAGATCACACCCCCGGGGGGATCCGTGTGCTCCATTAAAGCCACTGTATTTTTTACAAGCATGACAATGTGCTGGCCCTTTAAAAGACACCAGTTTGCACTGGAATTTTTTCAAGTCTTGTTTTGGCAAGCCATGCCTAAGGGGGTCAGCTAAGAAGTCATTCGTAAGGGGTAATAATCCGATCACTCCTGTCTCAACCAGATTTTGTTTCTCGCTGACTGCAGGTGTTTTTTCTGCTGCTGCTCTGTGTGAGTTTTCATCAAAAGTAGAGCCAAGAAGAGACGAGGGAAGAGACAGAAGTCACTGCAGTGGTGTCGGTTCTGACTTGTGTTTGTTGCTGCGTTTCCATTAGAGCAGTCAAAGGGGTTAGAAAGGCCATTGTACTCAAAGACACACCTGCAGGGAAACTGCAAAGCTGTGCCTAACTGCTCATCCATGCCATTTAAGGTGTACTTATTTGGGAATTAACACTGACTCCTAGGCCCCCCTCCCATCAACCCTTTTGTGTCTATCCGATGGGCCTTACCTTCATTCCACTTTCTTCTTTCTTCTGCCTCCCTCGGCTCCCGACCTGTTTTTCCCTATGGCTCTGCTAATGTCCGAGCCCCAGTCACAGACTAGCTTCCTGGAAGAAAGCGAGAGTTGCTGAACCTGTAGTCGAGTGTCTTTAGCCTGTGCAGGCATGGTGTTGTGGAGCTGGAGCTAAGCAGAGCAGCCATACCCTACAGGTACCTGTCAAACTCAACAGCTCAAGAGAGTGGGAGGATGAGAACGAGAGCATGGGCAGATTTGAGTTTGTCCCTCCCCCGCCTGCTTCCATCGGCACAGCTAACACATTTATGCAAATCTTTTTGGGCATTATTACAGATAAGCTCATTTTATAGCCTGATTTCCACTCTCCTGTGTGCTATAATGAGTCTCTGTGCGTGGGGGTGCATGTTTGGGGAAGAATACCGGCCTCGTGCCCTGCAGTCTGCACACAGTGGAGAGCTTTTGTTTTTCCATTTGAAGAGAGCGGGACGGAGGAGGTGTTGAATTTGACAGTAGTTAGTGCCATTAGCTCTTGTTATTGGAGGCAGCAGTCTAATAATTTCTAATTACCCCAAGGAGGTATTAGGAGTGTTAGGAAGCAAGGATAATTTCTTATTTACACGCCTCAAGCAGTGAGCACTCTTAAAGAACGGAGGGTAATGTGAAACAAAACAAATCAACATGCCAAACAGGGCTACAGCCTGGGGGGAGATAATGTTCATTATGCATTACGATAATTCATTTAGAAGGTTATCAATTTCAGAATAGAGGGGGCTGTTTTGACTAGTGGAAAAACACACATACATGCATGATTTCAAAGAAAGGAGATGAAAAAAGAAGGATACTATTCAGAATTGGCCTGGCTGCTCTATTTCTAAAGGCTTGTTGCAATTACAGTTTCCATGTTTCCAGGCAAATCATGTTTCTTAAATGCACCCAGTCTTTTCTGCATTCTATCCTTGGCATTGTTTTACTCACTCAACATACAGAAGCTTGATTTGCCTTTAATCAAAGCCACTTGGCTAAAGAATTTGCTTTCGATGCCATTTGTTCTAACTTAACCTAAACATAGCAATGCTCTTTTTAAAAAATAAAAAAATAAAAAATACTATAACTGCTGTTAAAGTGGCTTCAGCAATGTACTGGATATTGCATGTTCCATGAGTGCCATGTTTTGATTTCAGTGTCTTGACAACATATGTTCCCTCTCTCGTTTTTTTTCAATCCCATCTTTCCTTGGACAGTGAAACAGTAATGAGTAAGGCTCCATTAGAACAATTGCAGGAAGCTTAGGAAAAGAAGAGTGGCAAACGAGAGGGAAAGACGAAACGAATGCCTAGAGCTAGCCATCTCCACAATTCTACTCAGTCCATTCCAAGAGGAAAAAGAAACATATTAGAAGACTTTATTTAATGTAGATAGTGAAAAGAAAAGCACAGAAAAATCTGCCTTTCTGAGGGTAGAACTGCATTGTTTGGGCCGAATACTTACTCTCTGGGATGCAGTCCTCAGACAACTGCCTGTCTGGTGGAGACATCTGTGGAGGCTGACCCCCTGACCCCAAAAAAGAATGCTGTGAAGGTGGGGGAATGCTGACTTTACCCCTCACATGGCCCGGAGGACAGCCAAGCGGCGCATGAGAACAAACTCCGCAACTATTAAAAACTACACAAAGAAAGACAGAGGGAGAGAGAAAGAGAGAGAGGGAGATAACAATAAAGAAAAAGCTAGATCAGGCCAAAGCATATAGGACTGGTCTTTTTTTTTCTGCCCCAAAGGCCTCGCTGCTACTGCTCCTCCTCGGACCCCATGAGATCGTTTTCATCCTTTATGAGTAAAGATGAGCCGGGTGGAGACGGAGAGCAGGAGAGGTTATGTAGCCGAAGAGCTCCGGTTTGGTGGGGAGCTGCTCCCTGCTACTATGGCCGCCCGCTATTCAGTGCACCTGCCATTGTGTGGGCATCCATCCAGCTCCATTGTTGTAACAGAAAATGAGTCGTGCTCCCTGTGGCTCTGGAGGCGTGCAGGAGCAGTTACGGCCACCGCTGCTCTCATTCCCACAATCCACCACATCTGTACTCCTCTTCCTCCTGATTTTATATGCTATGTACATTTTGCTCACTAATGGTTATTCACTCTCAGATACGTGTTTGTCAATCTGTCTGCCTGTCTGTCTCTCTGTCTGGATAAGCGAACATTCAGAGCTACCCTCTCTGCCCATGAGCTTCAGGCGACTGCCTCAGCTTCTACTTCTGAGGTCTGATGGGAAGGGAAAAATTGGAAAGTCAATAGTGAAGGCCAGAAGAAGAAAGAAAGAACCAGAGAAGATACACAAAAGAAGGGAAAAAAAGACTAAAGCAAAGAATATAATGGTCTTGAAGAGGCATAACGGTGGTGAGGAATTGCATCAGATGTTTTCTGTCCAAGCTAGTAATTTAAAGGCGCTTGGTAATGTCGTCATTAAGAACGTGCCATATTATAATGATATCTTGAGGAACAGGTTCAAGATATTATAGCCAATTCGCAATAAGTTACAGTGCCAAAGCACACTTATGATGTGACTGTCATCATCTACTACACCATTTTTCAATACAGACATTTTTTCCTGGGGTCTGCAACTCTTAATGTCAGGCAGCTAATTAAGGAAACACGCGAGTAATGTGTGGGATAATTCATTTGGGCAGGTCAAGGTATTCGAGTGGCAATAATTGGAGCCCTGGACTTCCAAACTCTTATTTCTCACTGTGGTAATAAGCACCTCGCCATCTCAGCTATGGCCCGAGTGCAATTTTTACTGTCAAGAGCTTTCAAGGCTCTAAAGTCAGACAGAGTGCCAGCACTGGACTGTAATAAAATGACCTGCTGATCTTACCTTACGGACTATAGATGCTAGGAGCTCATCAAAAGCTGGCAGCTGCCTCCATTAACAGAGGAAAATTGTCTCATGTCAAGGCATTAAGCCAGTCGTAAATGGTTCTGCTACGATATTTCCATCTTAATTAATTCATTTACAGTTGAAATTTCTGTTATGTTCTTCTTGCATTTAAGCATTCCTGAGAGCAGTGAGGGAATTCTGGAGAGGGTTTTCCTTTTAAGTTGGAAGAGAATAAAAAGAGTGCATGCTTTTTTTTGGAAATGATAATTACAGTCAGGAATGTCTGTGGGGAGGATAGCAGGCCATGGTTATTGACTTGTAAAGGAGCCGGTAGGTGAGTCTTGACAAGACGCGAGCAGGCCCGAATCTTGTAAAGAAGTATCTGATTTCTCTGCTAGTTGGGTCCCTTGAGAGGCTACCATGCTCTATCTATCTGTGTTGATCGTGGGCTCGCTGCTTATATGGTTAAAAAAAGGGGGGGGGGCAGATAAAAAAAGAATGCAGAGTGACTTTTTTGTGAGAGAAGTGTTCTTTGCTTCAGCAAGGTACATTGGGGTGAAGGGGGGAAAGTCACTGTATTTCTGTTTATGTGTGTGTGAGAGCAAAAAAGGTCAAGTGGCAAAGAGAAGCAAGTTAGCAAGAGGGTAGACAAAAGTGGTGATCAGCTAACATGGCTGCTCGCAGGCCTGACTAATTCATGAAGGCAAACTGTGCAAGAGAGGCAGGTGGAATTGGAAGAAGTTTATACTGACTCCAGTGAGCAGGCACGGCCCTAACCCAGGGGGGTGGCTCTTCTCGGTTTGAACTTTATCAGGGGCTACACTTAATCAATAAACTATTGGAAAAAGAATTAATTACTAAAGCAGAATAAAACAGCTGCATTTTAAACCGAGGATTCATCAATTCGGTAATCTCTCAGTTTCAACTCAGGTGCCAAGAGGATCATTCTGACTTCATGTAATGAGGAACTGTGGGAGTTTAGCTCCCCTGCAACACCCTTTCTCAAACGCACATACACACACTCCCACCATGCTCTCTTTCTTTCCACCAACCGTGCCTGATGGTTGAGGAATTCACAGTCGTCTTTCCCTCAGCTGTTTGTCATCACTGTCGAATCTCCTGACTAAGAGAGCCTCCTCTTCCCTGTTCTTGCCTCCATTCGGTGTCCAGTGGCTCCCACTCCCCCGCCTTCTCTTCTGCCACATTCCCTTCCTACTAAATTCCTGTCTTCCCAGGGATGGCGAAAGGGTATTAATGTGAAAGGCTCTGATGCTGGGGCCAGTGGAGCGCGTTTTGTCCCTCTGAGGGAGAAGCGGACATTCCTGAACGGACATTCAAACCCCCCCGTTACCCCCCACCCCACCCCCCCGAACACGTCACCCCAGCAGGACCCATCTCTCTTCTGAACCCAGTGTAGTGAATTTCAAGGAGGGTTGAAAAAGGGTTATGGGTGATGAATTGGGTTTTTAGTGAGCTCATTAGGAAACCAAACAGAGTTTAGCCGGTGGAGCGGAGTGGAGTGGGGCCGCAGCGCAGTAATCAGTTCTGCTCGCTTTGTTCCCTGCCTCCAGGACATTTTCAGAGCGAAACTTCATGGCAGTGAGCTGATGAGAGGGTCGACTGAACAGAGGTTACAATCTGATGGTTGACTTGTTGATTTATAAACCTTTTAATTCATTTACTCTCCTGTCTCTTTCACCTCACTTGTCCAAATGAGCAAGGCTAAAACCCTCGCCTCTGTGAGCACCTTCTTTGATGGGAACATCCAGCGTTGTGTGGTGGATTCTCTTTTAAAAACCACAACATTTATTATGTATTTGTTTTAGTTTGAAGCGTAATTGAGGGTAAAGAATCACTATAAACAATATTATCTGCTGGAGGGATGTGTTAAATCTGAGTCTTAGCATTGGAATGAGGGAGTCTCTCTGTCTCTTTCTCTCTCTCTCTCTCTCTCTCTCTCTCTCTCACTCTCTCTTTGCAGCTTCTCTCTCCTTTCTGAAGAGGACTTTGATATTCCCTTACCAGGAATTAATAAAGCCATATTGCCGTTAGCAGCCAAATCCACACTTCTTTTCTCTCCGCCTCTATTTTCTTTCAAATCAGACTCTCTCTTGCTCTCTCGCTGTCTTGGCTCTTGGTGTTTTTCACAGTTTTCCCCTTATCATTTGCACAGCATATGAATCCTGTTTTGGTGAGAATTTATGTAATTTGCTCTGCTAATTATTGCCGTAATTAACGCTTTAATTACTGCAGTGTGAAACTGCTCTGCTCCGCAGGTCTCCGCCTCCACCAATAGTAAGAGCTTGAGACACAGGAAATCAGGCACGCAGGCTCAGTCGTTGTTTGTTTTCCATAATAATGCAGCTATCAAAGTGTACAGGGACAGAAAGATAGAGATGGGGGGGAGAGAGAGAGAGAGAGAGAGAGAGAGAGAGAGAGAGAGAGAGAGAGAGCTGAGAGGCTGGGTGCACCTCGATAACCTCTGGGACCAATTAGTACAATTTGATTTTGAAAAAAAAAACAGGGAGGAAGAGCTTGGGCTGTGTGCTTGTTTTAGGGAATGGAGAACGGGGTGGAGTTGTCAGAGAGTCAGTGAGTGTGAAATCTTTGGTCTAGACCCAAGGCCCTTCATTAGGCTCTGATCCCTGTCTCTGGAGCGAGAGGCAGTCATGGGCATCACAGCGCCTTTTAGTTCTCCCCAAAAGGAGTGTGAGAAGAGGTGGGGGTGTTGCTCTCTCATCCTCAGCAATTTATCCCTTTACAATTCATGAAAATTGGAGCCTGACATCTGCAACAGCCTGATTGTTTCTCAGTGTCTCTCTCTCACACATCTTTATTGCATTTCTTTGTCTTTTTTTTTGACTCATCTAAATGAACTTTCCTGTTTCATTGGGATGTAGATGCACCCCCTCCTTTCCACAGACACTTCTCAGTGCCTTAAACAGTACTGCTCAAGGCGACAGTGCATCCACTGCATGCACATATTTGCTCTCTCAGTCAGTACAGATCATTTGTGGCATGTTAAAATAAAACATTTAGTGTCATTTTAGTTTCCTTGCTGAACCCTTGTGGCAGTTGTGAGGACTTTTGCACTCAGAGGCTGGCAATTTAGGCACGCACACGGCACTGATCTAAATGAAAGGTTTTGTGACTTATGAAATTATCAGCAGTGCTGAGTGATTAACAGGCTAATGAGTGGCAGAAGGGAGGGGAAGAGGGGTGAGATGGAAAATCAGGGGCGCAATCAGAGGCCGGGAGCAGCCATTGTGGGCCTCTCAAAGGCCCTATTTATGATGTAATTAGATAATTGTTGTTACAGGTAGCAGGTTAATTACACTTGTAATTATCCAGCCCAGAGCCTTTGATAATATACATAGCTGGGCTTCCCCAAACATCAGGGTTATTGGCAGATGATTATCACTTTGAACTGATGGCAAGAAGGACACTACTTTTCCTATTCCTTCTTACTCTTTCTTATTCTTTGTCCCTATTGGGATGTTTAAAGAAAGGTAGGAGGGATTGATGTGGTGAAAAAGTAAGCACAAATGTGACCATGAGCTACACTGGCCCAGCTTTTCGTCTTGTCCTGGGTTTGTGACATTCTGTGCTGCAATGTCAGGGCAGTGCCTCAGTAGAGAAGTGATAGTTATCTACAGCATTCCTGGGATGTTCGAAAGCTATCTTTCTGATGGCAGGGCTGGGGGGCCTCTGGTATGTGTGTGTGCTCCAGTCCCCTCGAACACACTGCATCCTCCCAGTGTAAAAAGACATCTCATTAAACCTCTTATTCCACTTCATTTACGAGCAGGCCTAACTATGTGTTCTTCAGCACAAACAACCACAAATTAGTGCTGCAGTTGAAAAAAAAAAACAATACACAGATAGAGATTAACACTGAGAGAGGATGCAGCTGTGTGAAGGCAAGACAAGTTTGAGAAGGGGGAGGGGGGCGGTGTTACACTGAACTGCCTGTGTGGAGGGGGAAAAAAAAGTTTCACAGAGCTGCTAATGACTTGCAGTGTCTCACTCCTAATTTGTTAGCACAGTGCAGTGTTTACCAAGCTGTTGTTTTACAGGCTTGCATGCACACTGCTGCTCGTGAAATAATTGCTATTGCTGGTCCTCTGGGATGATCCGATCCTGCACTCTGTATTCTCTTCACCTGAGCTGTTCTGAACTATGACCTGAACCAGCGAGCACAGTCAAATCCAGCCTTTAGAGAGTGCTAAACTGCCGATACAGCAGTGGACGAGTGTGTGTTTTGTGAGTGTGTGCCTGTGTGATGAGGCCTACTGGAGTGTGAATGGAAGTGCTCTGTGTCAGGACCATGTGGCCCGGGTACAGGCGAGGGTCCCTGCGTGAATCCTGAGTAAATAAAAAAAAAAAAAGAGGAGTGGGGGGAACAGACAAAGAAAGCAGAGCCCCTGCTACAGCCCACATTGGCAGCCATTTGGGCTCTTGAATGTGCTAAATGCTGCTTATGCCGACTGAAAGGGTCAGGAGAAAAGGAGGGAAAAAGAGGCTTAAAATCCCACTTTTTCCCTCCCTTTCTTGGAAAGGGAGCCTTGAAGAAGAATCGACCAAAGGGAGGAGGGAGCTGTAGGGGCAGTGCTGCAGGCTGAGGTGAGGAGATGGCGTAACAAGACAGGGCCTGCGTTGTTCTCTCTGCCTTTGAGGGCTTCAGGGTGAGCACTATGGCGTGGGTCACTGCTCTCTAGCATGCACCCCTCTGCTTTCCTGTTTAAACACCGAGGCTGAGGCATCATGCAAGATCCTTGTGCTTTCCTGCTGAATATGGCGGAGTCTTCATAAACATGGCTGAGTAGCATAACCCAGTGGGTGGGGGGAAGCTTTAGCTCTAGTGGGTCCTAAATTAGTCACTTTAAGCACAGCCTCTGGAAGGCACTGCCTCCACATTTATGCTCCATTACCCTGAAACAAATGCCCAAGCCAAGCGAAACGCAAATCCACTGCTAAGTCACACTGTGAGGACAAAGCTTGGCCTTTGAGAATATGAGCTAGGTACACAGCATGTCAATAACGTGAAGTTTTACCATCCGTATCTAGTGCCAAAACATTGTTGATTTAAAACTCAAACTTTCAACTTTCAAAAAGTAAAAAGCTAATTTTACATGTTGTTTGAATTTGGAAGCAAATCATTTTTGACATATTTGCATGACATGACCTAGAGTGTTCTATGACAGATTGCCTTTAAAAGCTTCAGTGTACAGTACCCTTGGCGTCATCTCTGAGCACTAACCTTGGAACATACCATGCCCCCTAGCCATGTAGCCAACACGTTTATAACCGCGGGACGTATTTGTAGCATCCTGCAGGCAAACAGTCTCTATACACTTCTCTTAGAATTCAGGACACACACCACTGGCCACATGTCTTCTTGTGTGTCCACAATCAGACAACATCCGCGACAAAATCTCCCAAAATTCTGTTAATGTGAGAGCATAATATTTACTGACATCCTAGACTTTTAGTGAGTCATAAATATGGGGGTAAAAGTATAATAATCAGGCTTTAGTGATGACTTCACCGATTTTGTTTGGAAATTGTGTTAATTGTGTTCTAGGATCAGCTTTACTGTCCATGCATGCATGCTTACATCAGGGACACATTTTGTTGGGATGACACAAAGAGGGATGGAGTGAGGAGAAAGAGGGAATAAAGAAGGAGGGCAATAGGGCCTGGCTTTTTTCATCCTTCAAGGGCATTGCTTTTCCACAAGTGCCTGGGGCTACACTCCAGCACCTCTCCTCCCTGAGGCCTTTCGCCTGCCTCCTAATAGCCATCCCCATCTGTGTCACACAGGCAGATGATGGGATGCTTCCCCTTCCCTTTTTTCCACTCTCTCCCTCTCTCTCTGTCTCTCTTTTTTAGCAGATTGCACATCCACACAGGTTAAAATGCCAGAGTTGCCAGGGAACAGTCAGAAGCCATTAGTGTTTGGGACAATTTGCCCTGCAGCACTTCTTCTCTGGCTCATAAGAAAAGAGTGGGGGCGGATGTAAATCACCAACTCGCCTTTAGATGTAATGAGGGTGTGCAAGTTTGTCCTCCTTTCTTTCTTTCTTTCTTTCCTTCTTTCTTTTTTTCGTTCCTTTCATTCCTTCCTTCTTGGTTCACACATTTGTATTACCCGGACTACATGCAAACTTAAACTTGTTTCCACTTATACTTATAGCTGTAGCTCGTAAGCAGGCTGCTCACATTGTGTACAGTGTAGGAGCACATGCATGCGTGTGTGCGTGTTTGTGTGTATGTGAGGGAGATAGAGAGTTGCTGAAAGCCTGGGAGTCTGATTTCACCCTGCTGGGGAGGCAGGCTTAGCCTACTGGAGCGGCCAGAGCTGGAGGGTAATGAAGTGACAGGTCAGTCTGTAAATACGCATGGGTTGGCCCGGCCCCGGTGAGGGGGAGGCTATCGCGTTGCAGTGAAAATGGAAACGTCAATAAAATTAATCTGCCATCCTTTTGGCCAGGGCCACTCAGTCTCATTGCGTCTGGACTCTACCGAAGTGGCCGTGTGGCCAACAGCAGGCGCAGCTTATGACACCACAACAACAACACAAGTTTGTACTGTTACACCCAAAAACGACACGTGTAAACCCCCCTCAGCCCGTCCACACTCCCCCACACACACAGACACACACACACACACACAAGCTTCTCCCCTCCTTGGGTGATGTTATTATTATTGAAGTGGAGAGCAAACTGGAGAATTAGCACGCCGTCTGGGTCGCATTTCTCAGGAAGCCACACACGGTCAGGCTGAGGCTACGGCTTGGCTCCAGTTTATTGTTTTAGGCTTTCCTGAACAAGGGCTTTTACTTAGCCTGGGATTTATGGCATTTGCTGCTAATGAATGCCCATTCTACAGTTACAACGCTCACAGACCCTGTCCACCATTCCCAAATGTGTGGGTCTGCAGTGGCAGTTTCTATAAGTCCGGGCAGAGAGCAGAGTCACCGCATGCCCTCTGTTTCATACTTATATGTATGCCTTTGCACTAATGATGTGAAAGGGACACAGCACTCAGTAAAGAAGTAAAGGAGAAAGAGAGTGAAAAAGTAGAGGGGGAAAAGATGTAGAGAAGGGGGACGTCTGCAATGTCCTTGTATTCTTCATGTATTTTGCATGTGATTACTCCTCTAGTCGGATCATTTTTCTTTCCTCCTGTTTAATGTTATTACTTCAAATATTTATGTGAGATTATGGCTTGTGTAGGTGCATGTGATTGATGTTTCCCCAAAAACAGGAAGACATACAAGTCTGGATTTGGAGAATGTCGGGGTCCTGCAATGCCTTAGTGGAGAAGTTTTACAGATACATAATTTAGATGCCCTCAAGGAAGGCTTTCAAGGCATTTTTGCCCGAGGGCAAGAAAAAATAACCACGGCTGCTAAAAGTAAATCATTTTTGCTAATGCACAGCTAATGGTGCAGAGGAGCAGGAAGAAGGCGAGGGCTTGGGATTAGAACTTGGGTTTAAAGGAAGCCAGCCTGCCTTGATATGCACATGTTTCCTGCCCAAATCAAACGCTGACAGGCATTAATGCAGCACAAAGCTTCCATGCCCCTATCATGCAAATGAGCGGGCGGGAGGGGGAGGGACCAAGGGGAGATGGACTACACTCTATTATGTGCGTCCAAGTGCAACAATGAAACACTACTGTGGACTTCCCACTTACTATTCCTAAGAAACAACACTCACGTTCGCTGTTCGTTTTGTTGGTATTTGTATCAGTGTTAACTTTATAAGTTTATGTATAATGTTTATAAGTAGGTTTGACGCATGGAAATATATCCTAATTAATGGCATGAGCTCCAGTCTAGGAACAGCAGCTTTTACAATCATCTTCTTGCCTTCTGTTTTCTTTTACCTAGTCATTCTTTGGACGGTTCAGGATTTTATTTCGATCAAAGCAAAAATCAGATCCAATAACTTCTCATCCATGAATGAGGTTACATTATAAAAAGTGCATGAGGCTGTAGGAGATTATGTTCCGTTTCTAAAGAGCTCTCATTTTGACCAGGAGACGGCTTAGACAACAGCGTGGCCTCGCCTGGTACAGGTGACGATGACGACCCGGACAAAGATAAAAAGCGGCAGAAAAAACGTGGCATCTTCCCCAAGGTGGCTACCAACATCATGCGAGCATGGCTCTTCCAGCACCTCACAGTAAGTGTACTTTTCCTTGCTTTCTTTTGCACCCTTCTACGTGATAACACACTTCCAATAATACACATTAACCACATTCATAAACAGAATGTCTGCATACTCACCTGAATGCGCACAAATCAACGTCAGATTGACTTACATTTACATTGATTTATATTGGTATTTTACTGGGGTCAACCCAATCAGCTGCTTGCTTTCCCCTGTTGAAAATGGACTTAAACCACTGAGACATGTAGCCTGAGCTTGCACAACACTCTCCACATTCTTCCCCTTCAACCACAAAGAGGCTTCCTAAAACCACAACAATTTTCTAGTATCTCATTACCTTTCACTCCAAAGTCTGTGGCTGACAAGAACCAAATACTCATTATAGTTATTATCAGTAAAGAATTAAACAACACTTTGTTTATTCATCTTTATTATATATTTCTGTCGCACATATGCTCAGTGCAGCAATCACACTTAAATATTTACAGGATGCATTATAGAAATTGTGTGCTGTGATTAGGAAGGGCATATGAGATCCTGAATGGTGTTTGGTGTGTCTTTGTGTATGGGTTGCCTGGGTAAGCTGGGTAAGAGCAGGCCAGAGGGGGCCAGGCTGGTGGGGGTGAGTGAGGGGCCAGAGGCGGTCATGTTCCGTTGCCCTCTCTGATGTCAGGACATGATCGGAGACTAGGAGCTGTATTGATCTGGACCCAGAAGGTCAGGTTACATGCAACTCTGTTCCTGAGCACGTAGCTACATAAGGGGCTATGCAGGAAGTTGAGCCATGTGTGTCTGTCAGTTTGTCTGTGTGTGTGCATATGAAGACAGTGGCCTTATGCCCTGTGATCTGTATGCGTCACAAGGTCACATGCCCTTTGTGGCCATGCTGGCTGTAGCACCCCCAATGCAGAAGCGTTAACCCCAGCCCTGATTACCTAAGCAAAGCCCAAATAATGAGGTCCTGCAAATGCAGCCTAATTGAAAGGCCTGTAAATCCATTACATATTGGTCAGGGATAATCATGAGCTGTTTAATCACTTTCCCTATTCAGGAGCAGTGAAGCTTCAACAACCGAGCCCTGAACCTTGCCATGTGCTTATTATTCCCATCATTATCAAAATGACTTCACAGCTGTTCATGGCTACATCTCCTCCACTGGAAATTTTCAGCAAATCAGTAAAACATGTTTCATTTGAGAATGAGTGTTAGGGAGAGATAACATCACAGGCGTTACTTTTTCTTTATTCGCTTTCTAGCTTCTTCAAGCTTGACGTTGGTTGACGAGTGGGAAGAAAAATTTAGAGGCCTCCTTTGAGCCACCTACCACAGTGTTTTTTTTTTTTTTTTTTACATACGCCTCCTGGTTAATTTACTTGGCTCACACCATGCAGAAATTTCTTGCTTTATTGAGGGATCATTAGGCGTCTTTCCTGGCGACTCAAGGAATGCCTATTGTAGGCTTCTCTTAGCTACTGCGATTGCACTGCAAAATGAATGCTGATTCATGGAGAGCTATACAGCCCTTTCCACCAATTTTCTTTAGAATTGTTTTAAAATAGTGAATGAGAAGAAGGAGAGAGAGAGAGACAAAAAGAAGAAAGGGAGAGAGAGAATAAAGCCCGATAGATTAAGCCTCTGAGTATTTTTTTTTAATTCATGGAAGTACAGCTTTCAAGACCCCATTTTCCTCTTCCTTTGGTAGCTCTCTTGCTTCTTACATGTTTTCTCCCATCTTTTTTGCATTCTTTTGTGAAAACCCCTGGTTGGACTTGTACGAGCAATAATCCTTTCCTTTTAACCTACCTTTATGGTTTTTTTCCTGTGGAAAAAAAAAGACCTAATTGAATTATCCTCTACTACTCACTACAGCCTCTATACAATTCCTTACTTGGTCACACACACATACGCATACCACACACTAGCACATCCAACTCTTTTACTTTTTACTTTAATTTGTTAAGCAAATGTATTTCCTATTTCAGGATGCGTTTGTGCTAGAGAGAATTCTTGGGGACTTTGGCCCCTGAATGGCCTATTGGGGCATTCTGGCATTCAGGCATTCATTAGAGAGGGCAGAATGAAAGGAGTAGGGTTGTATTTTCTCAAATGCTCAGGCCAGCATGGAGCTACTCTTCCATGAGCTCCAGGGGTCTCTCTACATATGTTCTCAACATCCAGCCATTGTCACCTTTTCTGAAAAGCTCAAAAGGACAGCCCCCTGCCCGTGTGCGGAAAAACAACACAGGCCAACAGTAACAATTGTTGGCTTTTGGATTCAGTATAACAAAATCGATGGCCCTCCCCTCTCCTGCCTCCCCTGCACACTTTGACCCCACACTTTCATGGGAGAAATCTCACTGAGCTTTTCGCCATTACAATTGTCTCTGCTTAAAAGGACCGCTTCAATTGGCACCCACCAACAGCTTCCTAGGGGATGGGAAAGATGCCTGGTCCCACACCATCCTCTATGAAGAATGCAAGACTGAAATGTGTTTGTGTTAGTTTAATGCATTCTCATACAGCGTGCAGTAGCACACAAACCAGCATCTTTCAGCAGACTGGAGCAGAGATCAGTTGGTGTAAACTGGCCTTGCACACTCAGTGGCTGTCTGTCTTTTCTCCCAGCTTTTCTGGATGTTTTCCAGTACCATTAGGAAAGGGGAAATCCCAGTGTGTTGCTATAAGCTTTCCCATAGTGCAGCAAGCTTATGTTATCAGGAAGGTAAACTTCTCAGCAGGGTAGATTCCACTGCGAGGCTTTACGTGCTAGAAGAAAGGAAGACTTGGGGGGAAAAAAGAGGATATGCAATAAGGAATGTCTACTAGATTTGACAAAAAGTGTGAGGGCACTTTGTAGCAGAAAACTACTCTCTGAATTCTCTCAGCTTTTTGGTGCCCCCATCCTCCCTCCTCTAGAGCAGCCCTCGCGCCCCTGCAAAGACAAGGGTCGGCCTTGCAATAAAAACAGGAAGCACTCAGATACAAAGATACCACTCCAGGCCTGGCCTGTCTTTTCACTAACGTAAACCTTCAAACACCAGTGAATATAAATAGGCCCCTTTGAGCAGGCTAGGAACAAGGCTGAGTGGATTTCTACAAGGGTCGTGTCTAGAGTTGGTCAGATGGTAGAACGGTAGCATGCTCTCATTCTCAGTCTTTCTCTGAGATCAAGCCTCTCAGGTTCTGTGCCATTCTGCCTCCTGACTGGCCTGATTGGGAAGTGCTGCTAAGCTGCAAAGCCAGGTGTATTGCTCCCCTGGGGTCACTGAAAGAGATGTGATAGATCCCATGACCATTTTGGAGGTCTGTGGGAGAACCTAATAGCACATTAGCACGTCTTTATATGGGCTTATGTTATAAGGTTCATTTTCAGCCTGTAACTTGCAACTTATGGTGTGAGGGTTCATAGCAGCCACTGATCATCTATGCTGAAATGCTATTTGAGAATGAATTATTGATTGCTTCAACATGATTTAGACATAGATTATTAGAATACATTTTACAAACTATAGTTTGGGGAAGTTTGCTGGTTTGAATGCTGCTGTTAAAATGGGTTTAAAAAAAAAAAACATCCATGAGGACATTAATCTCACTATTACCTGATCATGGACACACAGGGCTACAGCATTCACAGCCCCCTAAGGAACAGTAATTGTCATAGTAACCCAGTGTCACCTCCAGGTCACTCCCTTAGAGACTTGATTTTAAAACTCTTTGGAAAATGAACCAATAAACAAATAAACAGGTTAAGCCAATAATGCACGTGCCCAGGTCTGCTAAGAATGTTTGTCCCAGAGGACAGTAGCAAACTAACCAGTTATGTTCTTTCCCTGCCTTTCTAAATATTCTTAATCCAGATGTATAGTTCTATCTTTCTGATGTTAAGCTGCTGCAGCACATCTGCTAACATTTTGAAAGATTGGGTGCATGTGCAGATACACACATGCACGTACACACGCACAAACACTTACATGAATGTTCTATTCCTTTCCACTTTTGAACGAGCTTATTCCACATTCCTCCTTCATCACGTTTGTTTCAACATGTCAATGCAGCCGTGCTGTGAGAGCTAATACTTTGGCCATTCTTAAGACGCGATTTCATTTAGAGCCTGGTTAGTGCTTGTTTTGTGTTCAGCTAGAGGTGGGGTGAGGTGGCCATTGGGGTGCCATGGGGTCAGAGGGGTGCAGGGGCTCAAGGAGGCCCACACACTAATCTGTCATGTGCTCGTTTGCTCCCAAACCCAGAAGTCAGCTCTCCAGTCACCAGTGCAACCCAGGCAACAGTTCGGTTCAGCGCCAAAGTTGCGCGTGTGTGTGTGCGTGTGTGTGTATCCACATCCATGTGGCTGTTTATGTTTGTGGCATTCTACCAGGAATCCTAATTATATACATGTACGTGTTTATGGGTTGCTTATGAGAAAAACTAATTGTCAGCAGGGGTTGCAGTGTAGCTGTGTTTTTGAAGTTTGAAGTAGGAGGAATTATCAAAGGGGCAGCTCTGGCCTGTGCTTTTGTCAGAAAGTGTGTTGTAGTGTGGACTGCTCAATAGACCCATAACGATGATGCTAGTCATCCCTGTCTGCCATCTGTTCTCTGATTCTCTTGTTCTCACATAGAGCCATAAACCTGGGGGGCCATGACAAGTCTGACTGTTGAACACACGCTCTTTTATGAATTGAAGAGCCATGACAATCAAAACATGCGCATTGCACATGCAGTATGGAAAACATTTGTTTTTTAGACATGTGCTGTCTGTCATTTTTGGCTTTAAACAAGAGAGGAGTTTAATTTCATTACAAGTGAAAAGAAAACTGAGTTTTAAAACATTGGTATCAAGATCCTAGGCCTTCTGTGGACTCTATAATTATAAGAAAAGCCACACCAGTCTCTGCATTCTATGTCAACAGCCTTAATGTTAATTCCTGGCTCTGTGTGTCTCAGTGACAAAGCCTTGTTTACAGTACACCTATCATAAGCCTCCAGCAGCTCCAAGTGTTACAACAGCATTAGAGCAGAGGAGTTGCAGAGGAATTGTTTCTCTCTAAAAGATCAAATCTGTTGACTTTGCATCCTAATCCTGCTGTCATAGTCTCTCTTTAAAGGGTTGATGCCTCTGTGGGACTCTAACATGCTAAAACATCCCTAAGTGTAGTTAAGAGAAGAAAGTGAAATAAAACGACTAGTTCATGTCTGAGACTCATTGGAATGTGTGGAATTATTAGATTTTTTTTTCTTTATATATCTACACTTTTTTTTTCTTTGCTGTAAGAGAGCAAGTTATGTTTCAATGTATTTGCATGTGTAATTTGCATGTAGTAGTTACTATGCTCTGTAATTTCTCCACTCTTTCTGGTCCTTATTTAATGAATGAGCAAAAATGAGAGGTTTCACTAGAGGATAGAAGCTGTTTACAGTGTGATTGAGGTTTCACAGATTTCAGCCCAGTAGCTAAGCAGAGAATAACCCAATGTGTTTAAACTCTCAATGCTTCAGTCCCAGATGATAGTGCTGGATGTTAGAATGCGGCAGCGCTAGTTTTTCTTTTTACCATGCTTGGCTAGTGAAGCGTGCCACAGGGGCCGCATAGATGGGCGATTTGGCATTCAGAGGTGACTGCACCTCCTCTGACCTGAAGAGAAGCCAAACGGAGCAGAGAGCATGCAGAGCATTGCAGTCAGATTTATAAACTCCAGACCCCAAAAGAGACTCCTCCTACAGCCCACGCTTCGGCAGCAGGAGGCCCCAAATGTTCAACCCTCAGTCAACCATCCACAGCAATAACACTGGTGTGCACACTATGAAAAAGACCTGGCCCTCTACTTCTCCAAACACCACAGTGATGTAATGGGCCGTGGGGGCAAGACGAGATAAACACTCGTGTGTAAAAAGCTAAAGCTGGCTGAAGACTTCAGGGGCCAGATGCGTATGTTCTTTACCATGCCATTTTTTAAAATGTGGATTTCTCCCTCATGGCTAAATGGGGAACATGGTGGAGTTTAAAACCTCCTTCCTCTCCCCTAGTCCCGCTCCGTTCCACCAGTCAGTGCCAGAGGTGTTAGCAGGGCTGGACCCTGGCAGGTCACGAGCAGGCTGTGGCATTAATCAGCATGGTGGCTCTGGATCTGAGGAGGGTCCTGGGAGATGGCTTTATGTGCTGCAGGCCTCTATACAGCCCCTTTGATATTCAGCTCACACCAGGAGAAGGGAAATGCATGGGGAAAAGAAACAGCACAAACATGGAAATAGCAAAAAGCAGGCAAAAAAGAAGCAAAGAGGGGGTGTTGTGAAAGGGGAGTGGGATTGTAATCAAAAACAGTCTCAGTTTTTCTGTTTGGTTTGCCATGGGACCCCCCAAAACCTACTGCTGCCATTTTGTGTTGTTAGTTTTCAACCCTCTTTCTTTGCTGTTGTTGTTTTGGTTATTGCTGATTAGGACTGAGAATGTGAAGTCACAGTTTTAATGCAATGTAGTGTTAATGTGTTAGTGTACCATTTTGGTAGTATTAACTAACTTAGTTTAGCTAGTAAGTTAAGCTTAGTCAGCTTAGCTAGTAGAGTTTTCAAATAATCTACAATTGACTGTAAAAACTAAGAAAGCAAAGTTTCAGTGTTAATGTAATATAGCAATGTTTTGTAAAACTTTATTGGCATTTTTCGATTTTCAGTGGCTATTACGGGAATACAGTTTCCTATAGCCTGTAATGACTGACCAATTTCAAATCCACCAAACATAATATTTCATATGATATTCTGATTTGTTTGCTTAAAAACATTCTTTTTAACATTTCCTTTCATTTTAACTTTAATGGAAAGTGAGCTTGCATGTTGGTGTAGATGCTTAATTAGCCAAGGCAAAAAAAATAATAATTCCACACCTCGTGGCATTTGCATCTCTAATGTTTCCCCATTTTTTGAAGCTGTCGCCCAAGATGTGCCCACACCCCCTGCACCACATGGCATTACCTTGCGTAAATACCTGAGAATCCATGTGATGTTTTGGTACTGGTACTCACAAGTACCGCTAGTGCATACCACACCTTCCATGGTAGTTGTAATTCATGAAAGAATCTATGGCTACACAGAAAAGCACATATCACAGGCTGCCCATTATCAAAAGGAATCACATGTAGGGTACAAGGAACATGGCACCAAAAAGGGTAAATGCAAATCTAACTACAGCAAGCTTTGGCTCCAGATGTGAATCTTGTGTGAATATTGATCATTGTGTGCTAGTCCCTATATCCCCAGGGATTCCAAGGTTCACACACAAAAGCTTGCTCTAAAGCTCACAAACCAAGCTGCTACATTGATTAAGATAAAAAGGCCTGGCGCGATGTGGCACGCTTCTGCAGCCAGAACCACCTCCCTGCTTCTCCTCCTCTTCCTCATCTTCTTCCAAGAAGCACAAGAAAAGGGGGGAAACCTATAATTATCCACACTTTTACGAATGCCCCTAAATGTTCATTATTTAAAACCAGCAGCAATTACAAGTTCAAAGGGGTTTAGAGGGCCAGCAACCCGCATAATCACCAGCAAATGAAGTGCAGCTCATTCGTCACAGCAGAGTGCACTGGCAGGGGTGAATCATACACATAGTGACAGCAGTGATTTCCACACAGGCACAAAATCTCTGGCACCTCAGGGCTACAGCGTGTTCTCTCCCTGCCTGCAATCCTCTTAGGCATGCTGCATTGTGTCTGTCGCCCCCCAAGCTACCCTCCCTACATGAAAAACATATCAAACTTCACCCTGCTTATTCCTACAATCATCTGCTTGTTGTCCCTGTGTTGGTGGTTGCCAGGCCGCCCACCAGCTTCTCTAGATATCTTCAAAATGTCTTCCACTGCTCTTTTTCTCCCAGACATTCATCTTAGTTTTCACCTCCAGTGTGCCCGAACCTTATGCCCCTGGATGTTTCATTGTGTGTTAAATTTGCTATGAGGTTTAATTCCACCCAGGTACATCTCTGTTACCTTTGTGGATGGGTCACAGTGGCTAATCCTGTCTTCAGGTGCCTGCTTAGCACATTGAGATGAGGTCTCAGAGAAGCAGCAGTTAGCTCCAGTTACAGCGCACCCTGAGTGAAGGTCACTATGTACAAATCTCTGTATGAAAACACACCTCACCTACTCCACAACAGACCCAGGTGGTGGGCTTTCCTTTTTTCTGCCTCTCTGTCACTGTCGGTCTCTATCTTTCTCATATCCTGCCTCTCATATCCTCTTTCCCTCTCTTGCTCTATCTCTCCCCCATTTTCCCTTTCCCCGCTTTCTCTGCCCTCCCCATATCCCTATCTCTCTCTTTCCCTGGCTATCTATCTGTCCTTCAGCTTTGCTTCATTACTGTAGGTCACCTTTCCTTCCCTGCCCTGTCTTTGTGTCCTACTCCCAGATCAGCTGAACTCTTGTTCACATTAGGGATCCTTGATAAAATCTCCATGGGGACTTGCTCCAGTTCTCCCACTGTTTCCGGCCTGCTGCTCACATTGTGCTGCTCGCTCACATGGGGCATATTTGCGTCTCCCCTGAATTCAATGTGTTGTTTCCATCTCTTCCTTTGCCTCAGTGATGCGCTGAAAATGCTGGATGACTCATTTTTCACTGAGAGGAAACTCCTCTGAGAAGGCAAGAGTTTGCTGTTTCATTAAGTCCCCCATCCAGGCAGACATGTGCATTCAACAGAGCCCATGTTTGCCCATGCAAGTGTGTGTATTAGAATGGAATCCATTGAGAGATTAATGGCCTACTGCTTCTATACCATTGATTATCTCCACGCCATTTTCCCTCTTCCTGCACAGATATTAAAAAGTAATGAAGCCTATGGAGAGAAAAAGGAAGGCAAGCCTTCACGCATCATTTTAAGTTATTTGGACTCAAACCGAGAGGGATCTCTTTAAGGCACAGTTTGAGTGGAATTAAGTAAATAAATGTGGGGAGTGACATTGGAGAACGTGCTGTGAGTGGGAAAGATGTGTGTTTAAGCAAAGACAACCTCTGACACATTGAACAAGCTTTGCAGATGTTAACAATTCTTCCTCGTAGCATTCCTAGTGTTGAAACCTGCTTGTAATTGCTATAATAGATGTGGTAACAACTGACAGTAATGGAATTGTGGAGAACCCATCTCAAGCCCCCAGAATTAGAGCGATCTACAAAGCCACTTCAAGATGTCTGCCGTATGTCTTTAACCACAACAGCCAAATGCACTCCATCCTGGCTTTCTTGGCTCAGGCCCCCTCATTGGTTTGCCCAAGGGGTGACTGGACCCATTGTCCTCTGTGTTCTACAGCCATGCTAACCACCTCCACCCTAGGCCCCAGACTGGTCAGAAAGACTTAAAGTTCCCCTCCATAGTGGCCCTGGTGTAAGGCAGCAGGGTTCGCTCACAAAAATGACTTCCTGAGACATTAATGTCAATCAGCAGATTGAATGGGCCTCCCAGTCCAGGCCATTGAGACAGTCTAAAATCTGAAGGTAAATTTGAAGTATGTTATTGTAAACCTGATGGGAAACCGTTTTTTGCCTTGCTCAAGCTTTGGCATTGGATAATGACTTTTTTGTGGCTTTTTTTTTTTTTCAAAAAGAAAGCAAGCCTTCATGCCTTCACAATGGAGCTGCAGTATCAATAGTGCAAGCATTACTGGAGCACTTTCATACGCCATTATAGTAGTATGGACTCTGATTACTGCTGATCAAAGTCTACTGTACTTTCCCTTGCTTGATTGCATTGTGAAACATTAGTGGAGGCAATGGCTGGGTGACGGAGTGTGAAATGTAAGTGCATTAAAAAATTCAACAACAGCTGTCTTACACCTCACATCAGACTGATGCAGTAGTGAAGGGCCTTGGGTTACGAGTTAGAGGTTGTGTTACATTCCTGATGAGGGAAGGAGCGGTGGTGGTGATGGGGGTAGCTGAATAAGTTGTTGAAAAGAACACAGATGCTTGTCAACAGTTTCTGAGCCAGGGAGTCATCAGAGTGCATTTTAGCCCTAGAGGTTAATAGCCTTCCCCTGTATTCCTAACCTGCTATAGCCCAGAAGCCCTCTGCACTCTCAGGCCTAGATTGTCTGCTGTGGATGAAGCACCAAGCCTGGGCTGAGGGTCTCCTGTTTGTGGCTTGAGTCAGTCCAAAAAGCTCTTAGTGGATCTCCAAATCTCCCTTTATCTTCCCTTATAAGACAGCGTGTGAGCTTTGTGAGTAGTGGCTATGTTTGGATTACTTGGGCTCCCTTTGATGCCTCAGTATGAGGTATAAGGAAGAGGTAGGCTGCAATTTCTGGGAAATTTACTAGATTTAAGGCTGAAATGTGTTTATTAACTTTATTATTGGTCAGTGTAATGTAAATCATTAATTAAAGAAAGTGGATTTTATGAAGCTTGTATGTGTGTGAAAGAAATATTTCAGTGTGCTTTGCGGAGCATTACACAGATGAGAGTCAGACTCTCTGTCAGGTCCCTGGACTCCTGCCTGATAGGCGCTAACATGTGTTGCTGATCGGGTTAGCGGGAGACAGGAACGTTTGTGGCTTCCAGGCTTTTTTCACGTTTCATTAGTTAGAAAAACTGTCGGCAAGAAAAAAAGGTCAGCCACGTTTCTGATTCAGCCCCCGCAACAGTCCCATCCACCTCCCCTCTCTTCCTCTAATAAGTGGTAAGCTGAGCAAGCTGATGGTCATCCTCCCATGGGGCCATTGGGCAGTTGCCAGCTTCCTGTCTGCTTTGTCAGTGGATAAAACCAGTAACAAACGAGGAGTCTATAGCCAATACAACCGACCAGGTCAGGGGTCAGAAGGCCTAGGGGCAGGATTGTGCAGAAGAGCACTACAGGCTAAAGGGGCTACTGGAATGCTCTTAAAAGAGGCTGACATAGCACTGCTTAAATCCCTCCAGTCCTCTATCTGCCCTGTGCCTCTAAGATCCATTTAAACTCCTCTTCCATCTCAACTCTGAAACATGGAGATTGTCGAAGCCTCCAAGGCACTTCAATTAACGGCAAATACACTGCCTGGATGCTCAAGTATTGCAGGATTTTTTGCAGGATGTAAAGCTAACACAGAAGATGAGCATTTCTGAAAGGTCCGCATGGCATTCCTGAATGCAGCATACCACAGGTACGACTGAAGGATTGAGGTTTGGTTCAGCTCTGTCTGTCATCAAGCAGTGTTTCTGCAAATGCTAATGGAGTGGTCTTTCGCTATGTGTAGTTTTTCTTTTCTGTTTCTGCTGGCTCAAGTGTCTGTGCTTTCACAAGGATGAGAGTATGTGTGCGTGAGTGGAGGGGTTTGGCCTCTCTGCTGAGATGTTGTTTAGTCCTCTCTCAAAGCTGGCTAAATGGACACCATGCTTGACTTCTACACTTTTAGCATCATTAACCTACAGGAAGTGGCCCCTGCAG
Source organism: Ameiurus melas (assembly GCA_012411365.1). Taxonomy (NCBI): domain Eukaryota; kingdom Metazoa; phylum Chordata; class Actinopteri; order Siluriformes; family Ictaluridae; genus Ameiurus; species Ameiurus melas. The sequence goes on along the minus strand of CM022761.1, from coordinate 21,073,998 downwards.
CTGTTTGCAGCCTGCCCCACATTCCCAGCTAATGGCTAAATGTTGGGCTTACTCTTCTGAGAGTTTTGACCTTAAACCGAGTTTGACATCACAGATTTGCTCTTGTTCTTTTGACATTATGCTCTAGCCTTAAAGGTTATTGTTTGCCCTGCTGGTGTTCCAGCGGAAATTTGCTAAGTTTAGCTATTTTAGGTTAATCTCCCTAAACAAATCTCTTCCTCGGAAAAAAGGAGATGTGTTGTCTATGTAAATACTCCTTCACATTAGCTTTGTACTTAAAAAAAAGAGAGAATTACAAGTGCCATGTCTAGAAGCCAGCTTTGTGGACAAAACACATGACATTTTTCTGTCTATAGATAAGCCTTTACTATAGTCATAGATCAGACCCTTGCCCCATTCCAGTCTCAAGCTCAAAACAAAGCAGCGCCACAATGAGAAGTAAAGCTTGAGATCAACTTCACAATCCTGAGACCCTCTCAGACATGGGGATGGCTGTCTCAAGGACTCTGTGATAAGGGTGATTAGTGTTGTTGTTTTTGTTTTTTTTGTTTTTTTTCCAATAACTGAATTATGCTATATAGGAGAATCCAGTTCTTTTCAGCATTCACAAGTGAACAGTAACCCCATTTTCTTGCAGTAGTGCAAGCAATGTATATGAAAGAATGAAAGAAAAGACTTGGAGCCTTGGGGATTTTGGAACTGGGGAGATTGGGATTGTGCTGAAGCAGTAGTTGGGGGTAGTTAGATGCCTAATGGTCTAATGCCTGTGCCATGAGGAATCTCAAGTCTGTTGCTTATTGGTGCCATCCAGACCGATAAAGTCATTACAGAGTCTGGTAAAACAGAACAGGGGACATTGCTCAAGGGAGGGGGGTGTTTGGTGGGGGCTGGGTATGTCTTGAGCTGTTTATAGTGACCAAATGTCTACATAATGAGGAATACAAGAACATTTTGACATTGGAAGATACCTTAACAAAATGATAAAATTATATTATTACACTGTGTGTTATGTATGAGAGAGAAATGTGTGAAATACTACATATATATGAATACTTGATTTGTATTGCCAAGTCCTTAGCAGGGCCAATGTCTTCTGCTAAGGTCTATCTATTCCATTTGTTACTTTACAATGTGTGCTCAGGGCATTAAATTGGTGTTGATGTTTATGCACTAGACTAGCCTAATTTGGCTTCAAGCATGAATAATCACTTTATGACAGGCAATAGTGACAAGTGGCTGGACTTTGCCATACTTCCTGACCGAGCCATGGGCTTCTCCCTTTCACTTTTACACCCCTGGCCTGGGATTGACCGCAGTGTCCGACAATGGACAGCCCTCAGCTGTTATCCCATTACTGCTCCAATAAACAGTCGTGAGCCCCTACTTCAAAAGGATATGTGAATGAAGATAACAATGAGAGCTTTTGATAAGCCCATTGTCAAGCATTTCTGCAACTGAGTTTTGGTCTGATGGGTCTTGAGAGTAAGGCAGCATGAGTAAGCATTTACCTGAACAAAGTGAGACACCTAGCTCTAATAAACTAGGTTAAACCCATAGTGTGTAGGATGAGTCTAGGAGAGAGGACTAAATTTGGTTGAACGTGTCGAATCCAGTGGCTGAATGGATGAGAGGCAGATTCAACCTCTCTTCCTCCTCCTCATCCCTCTCTCCCCTGCAAGGACATGCAGATCAGGTTGCTCTCCTTGAAAGGGCTGGCCGGCCATGGTGAAAAGGGAAGCCACGAACTTGATCTGATGATTAAACAGCCTCATCACTATGGCTGCAGGCCATGGCGCAAGTTGGCAGCGAGAGAAACAAAGAGGAGCTTTTGTCCCCAAGTCATAAGGTCCTCCCTCATCCCTACTATTACTGCTGCACCCCGCCCTACACATGCATACACACACACACACACATACACACACACAGAACGTCTCGAGTGTGGATTAGGCTACATAGAGGCTATAGAGTATATGAGATGCTCAGTTTGTGAGTGGCTGATTTGTGCATGCTCTTAGTAATACGGCTTGTTAATTTTCAGATTCTTTAGTGGAAAATCAATATCAAAGTGGAAGAAGCCCAGTTCACTTAATAACTTTGGATTTGAGGGCAGCCCCTGCTATGAACCAAAGTTAAAGACTAAACATTCTAGTAACTGTCCGCCGAGTGTTTCTTGGCACTGAGCACTGTGCGTGTGTATGTTGCCCTCAGATAGCCTTGGGAAAGAGTGTGGGAGTGATTGCTTTTTAGCCCTAATGCATGTTTGCCCTCAGCAGCCCTGTTCTAGGACATCCTCAGGGGCTGACTCACCCCTCCCTATTACCCCTCCCCATCATGCCAGGCGATTTGCTCTTTTTGCAAGGCAACAGTTTGCTTGGCAAGCGAACTGATAGCCAAAGTTGTTGGAGAACCTTGCACGTCTTCAGTGAACATAAATTAACAATGTTGAGCAAAACAGGGCACTGGCACAGAGCCAGCATTGCAGGATAGGAGTGGAGACAGTGATTGTTGAAGGGCCATAGCTACGGAGAGAGCAAAAGAAATAAAGACAGGGAGAGAGAGACTGAAACAGAGGCTGTCTTCCATCTCTGTGTGGCTTCTGGTACCCAGGAAGCCCTTAGATAACCATTTTATTTCAAAATAAATTGAAAGTGTAGTGGCACTGTACCATGCTTGCGTCATGCTAACTGTGGCTCCTCGGGCCATCACTATGCAGAATCCCAGGGAAGTTTATTTGTGTATGAAGACCGTAAAAAAAGATCATGATATAAATTCCGGGACACACATTCTGGTTTTGTGTATGTATGTGATAGCTCATACTTTGTGTGTGTGTGTGTGTGTGTGTGTGTGTGTGTGTGTGTGTGTGTGTGTGAGCGTGTGTTCCCAGGGGCTGGGTGTGGCAGTTCAGTTGGCAGTCTGACTCATTGAGTCTTGTTGCATTCTTGCCCGTTTTCACCCTGTTGTCAGGAAGCCGCTTACTCCCAAAGAAAACAAAAAAACAAACACAAAACACTAACCTCTCTTTAACTTGCACCACACACACACACACACACCTACACATACACTGGAGACAGAACAAATTGCCAAAATTCTGTCTTTTACCTTAAACAATGCTCTCTTTTACAGTTTATCACGTGAACAATATGGCACACCCAATTGTCACCTCTGTAAATACAAGATTCTGCAGTTTTTAATTCAAATTCAGCAAAACTTGATTCAAAAAAGGTAATTTTATGATAATTAAGCAACAAGCATACTCCTGTTCTCATATGTTTTTTCAAATATTCAACATTTTCATGGTAATGTGTAAGGTTCACATGTAAGGTATGTCAATATTCATCTCATTTTCAAATGTGAGTAGATATTATTATTATTATTATTATTATTATTATTATTATTATTATTATTATTATTATTATTGAATAAGCATGATTGAAGAATGTAATATCTGCATTACAACCAGGTTATGATATTGCAGGTGCCTTCTGAAGCTTGTTAATATAATAAACACATTGTTTTGTAGACACTAAGAGGGGTGTGGGGGGAGGGGGAGGGGTGCAGGGTAAGCTATGGAAAGGGGGTGTAGTGTAGGGGAGGATATGGGGTTGTGTGTGTAGAAGGGAAAAGCATGTGATTTGCAGAGCTTCATTAGCATGAAGAAAACGGCAGGATTCCTTCTCCCCCTGACCTGCAGCCTGTTCCTCCACTGATGAAGTCATCCATCAGTAGCATGGTCAGCCCACTGCTCTCGGGAGTGGTGTGTGTGTTTGTGTGTCTTGGGGGGATTGCACTGTATTAGTCTGGGTACATACATGATGTTGGGGGTGATGTTGGGGGGCTGGCGCTACAACAGCCATTACATTCAACCACAGCACTCTGTAATTTAACCGATAGACAGCAAACACTCACACACGCATGAACAAGAGAGCTCACACACACACACACACACACGTGCACATACACACACACTATATGCACTCTGGGAAATAAAAAACCCAACATGTACTTGCAGTGGGCTGTATGATCCAACGGTGTATCCCATGAGGCACTTACAGAATGAGTAAGTGAGAATGAGCATGTGTGTTTGTGTATGTGCATGTGTGAGAGACAGAGAGAGAGAGAGAGAGAGAGAGTGAGCGAGACAGAGAGAGAGAGAGAGAGAGTGAGCGAGACAGAGAGAGAGAGAGAGACAGAGAGTGTTGCGGGAGATAGCAAAGCGCCAGTGCCATTAACAGGCCGCAGCATAATTAACAGAGTTGTTTCGATCGGAGGCTAGCGCTGGCCTCTGCAATAAAATAACCTGCTCATTTCTCTGCCTAATTATTTATAGACTGCACTTCTTCACATTTTGTGGTCAATCAGTTTCTCAGGATATTGGACTGGGAGTTTGTAATTCGCTCTATTGATTGGATTTGAAGTGAGCAAGGAGATTTTCAATCATTTCTCTGATCTCTCGCAGCAAGTTTGCATTTCATCCATTAAGTAAGCATGTTCTTCAGGGGCACTGAGGGAAAAGGCTAGAAAAGAAGATTTGTGGGTTTTTGTGTTTGTTTTTCTTTCCTCTGTCTTTTCACAAACAAACTCCAACCCATTACATATAGTGCATTTTAGCCCATTTAAAAATATTTAGCACTTTGCATCACCACTCATGCAGTTTGAAGGCATGCGTGTAAAGGGTGTGCATTCAACAGTCTGTAATAAAGCAGGGATAGACAGAGGGGGTGAGACAGGTGAGGAGGGGGAGTCATATGTAGAGGTATGGAAGACACAAGCCTGCATTCACTGCAGTTTGCAGAACAGAGCTGATGGAGTCCCACTGAATGAAGTAAGGGGTTTTTTTTAGTGCCATGTCTCTGTGGTCACAGAAAATCTCCTTACTCAGGGCTTTTTTCTTCCTTTCTTTTTTTCCGTTTGGGGTTTTAATATCTCTACTCTCCTTGATGAGACATCTTTCTTGTTTGTTCAAACCATTCATTTTGTTGCAGGCAGAGAAGCATGCATTTATCACCAGGCTGCGCTGCGCCACAGCCTGCCACGGGCCGATTGATGACCCGTGCCGGGCCCAAGCGGCCCAGGAAGCCATAATACAATGTAAATGACTGAGGACCACATCCAATCTGCTGTCGTCCCTTCTCTCTCTCTCTCTCTCTCTCTCTCTATCTCTCTCTCTCCCCCTCACCCCAGCGCAGTATCATTACTGCCTCTGTGCCGTATCATGGCTCAACCTAGTTAATATGAGTAGGCTAAAGCAGAGCATCCAGACAGTCAGCTCTGGTTATGCATTGTTGTTCACTGATGAAAGGGGAAAGGAAAACACAGACACACACACACACACAATCCCTCATACACAATCACACATGTGTCTGTGCAGGAAGGAAAAAAAAACTGAGCTCCTTTTGCCAAAGAGATGTCATCACCCAGCAATCACAAAATGCATTTTTATGCAAGCGTTATCATATTTCTTTGTTAACAATTTTAGAATATTAAAAGCTGGAGTATACACAAGTAGAAAAATGATTAAACATTCTTTTGTAACCTTTTCATGATCAGTTAGATCTTTGGGTTGTTTTTGTATTAATTAGAAGCATTTTTGGAATGTTTTCAAGATTTGAATCAAATAAGAATATACTACAGCACCTAAACCGTCCTTGTCATGGTTGTATGAGTACACTATTATACAGTATTTCTCAAAGGAAAATCATAAGACAGCGAGCAATTCTGTACATATTGCACACTCTCATATTGCTAAATACAAAAACACACCTCATCGCGCTGAATACGTGCATATGAGTGCTATGCTTGTGCAAGTGCTTGTGTTCTTGTGTTGAATACAACCGTGAGGTATGATGTTTGTTCTGTTGTGAGCTTTGAGCCCTAATCTGGCTCTTAAAGACATCTGTCACTACAGATCTGGGTTGTTTTGTCATGCTTCACAGCACAGACAGGCAAGAGAAGAAAAAAAAAATCCAGGCCTGTCATTTCTGTTGTCTTGTATTTGGCATATCGAAGCTGACACAAATTGTGTCATTACATCCGTGGCTGGGGAATTATATTTTCAGGTAGAACTTGCAGCAATGGGAGATCTTTCAGAGAAATCTCTTGCTTTACTGATTTGGCCAGCCTTCAGAAGCAGTGGATGAAAAGACACCAGGGATGAGAGAAATTAGCCTCATATGTTTTCCCCGTTGTAGCAGTCTAGGAACGGAAGATTTATTCTGTCCTTATTCACTCACGCCTGGGCTTCATTCAGCAGGGGAATTCAGCGGAGTTCAGAGGAAGTGCCAAGTGGAATGATCAGCATGTTACAAACAATCCGTAGCTGTAAAAAGTGGAAGTGTGCAGTGTGTGGATTTGTGGTTATCTACTGGGGGTGGAGCATTGCTGCCACTGACAAACTTGTTTTACTGGCCCTAACAGGCAAACGTATATATATATATATATATATATGTATGTGTGTGTGTGTGTGTGTGTGTATATATACATGTATATGTATGTGTGTGTGTGAGCATTTGAGTAGGGTGGAGGTCATGACTAAACATGCACACCATTCTGTTAGTGTAACCAAAGCAGGGCTCTGTATTACGCAACTCACTTGGCATGGAAACATGTTAAACATATAAACACCAACACTGAACTTCTTCATACAACAATAAGGTACACATTCCTGTTTAAGCCACGAGTATAAAAAACTAAAAACTATCTTTTTCCCCCCCCAGCACCCATACCCATCAGAAGAACAGAAAAAGCAGCTAGCCCAAGACACAGGCTTAACCATCTTACAAGTAAACAACTGGTAAGTCAAGTCTTGATGTTGCTATCTCTGTCACCAGCATAGCTCGGTCTTTCATTTTTGAAAGGCTTCACATGCCTCTCCCTTCCAGCCATGACTAGACTAATGCTCATAAACTGTGAAAAGCATTTTATTTACAGTCCTTCCCTTTCCCTCATCCTTCTCAAGCTTCTGATCCTCTATGGCTAGCAAGCAAACAAGCTATCAGTAAAGCGTTTAGGACCAAGTCAGCGCTCTCTGTTTGATATATATTTATTCACTTTGATATGTTTAAGAGAAAAAAAAAGGAAGATCTTACGCCTCCACCCATGCTCCCAACTGTGATCTTGCTTCCTCTATTACTTGCAGTGCCAACAACGTCACCTAGCCCCCCCATTCCCAAAAAAAAAAAAACCTTTTCCCATTTTACACATGCTATATGGTGGATTAAGGCTCGGGTGGCCTGGCCAGCACTGCCTTTGTACATGGCTTAGCACATAACTGGGGGTGGTGGATTAAATAAAATGATCACAGAAGCAAAGAAATGATACAGGAATTACTTATCAAAATGCTATGCCTGGATTTATCTGCAGCTTCATTTTGTTCAGTACATTCTGTCGGTGATGTTCAGATTAATCGAACTGACAGCTTCTTTTCACAATTATGGGAAAGGTATTTGCACGGATTTTGGGTTTTTACACAAACGTAATTACATGGAACTCCATTTTTATCATTCTAATTCCATGTACCGAGTTTTCTATTTACAAATGAGAAGCCCCTTCCTTTTATTTGCAGCCTTTCTTAATATATTTATCAAAGCTGATTCATTTACAGAGTGCTCTATCTGTTCTATACAGGCAGGCCGACATTAACCAAGCTTTTAGGTTTATCTGCCTTGGAGGCTCACAAGCCACCCGAGGGTCAATTGATTTTTTTTGGTTCTGTGATTCATTTTATTTTATTTTTTTACTTCATTTTCCCTGGATCACAATGAGGGACGTGCCTGGAGAATTAGCCTGGTTTGTCTGCCTTATCTGGCAGCCAATTTTTTTTTTCCTGGGGAAGTCAAGCTACTTAAATTGACCACAGGAACTGCCGTTATCTGCCTTTAATGCACCCTACAGTGTGGATAGCATTTCAATTACACTAGTAACTAAAGATTAGCCCCTGCTTGGCTATTTCATGCCTCTTGCTGCCGTTTCAGTGCGCCATGCACCTTAGCTATAGGAGCAGAAAATTGAGTTGCCTTGCCTGTGTCATGGTGATTGATGCAGAAATAGACTGCTAAACTGAAAGGGGCTGGAATGAGATGGACAGAAAAGAGAGAGACAGACAGACTAACAGACAGAAACTGCAAGTACCCTATTCATTTTAGGCCCTGAAATCTCAAAAACAGCATGGTGGTAATGCTTGTGAAGAGGCTACAGGAGTCTGGTGGATGGGAGTATCCTAATTATGGCTATTCTGCAGTGAGAGAGAGTGATAAGACCAACACTCACTCTATCCCTTCAGAAGAACGCTTACCTGTATGAAATGGATCTAACAGTGCAAAGCTTCGAAAGATGAGCCACAGAGAGGATACTGTTTTTTTTTTTCTTCCACCAGTCAGGTTGAGACGTTGAGTTAAACATGTCTTTGTTCAGACAACCAAACCCCCACCTCCCACCCCTGTCTCGGTGTCTTCTTGTCCTGCTGGAGGTGGTGTAGAGATCAGGATATGACAGACCTCTGCCATATGAAATTCCTGTTGATAGGCCAAAAAGACTCTGAATTCCTGCTCTAAACAGGCATTGTGTATGGCTTCGCTTTGATATCGGGCACTGGCGTGGATCTAGCCGGCAGCACAAAGAGATAGCAGTAAGGAGAGCGAGCCAGAGAGAGGGCAAGAAAGAAGGTGGGGAGGGGCTGGGGTTAGGGCAACGTCTTCAGTTTCCAGTTGTCCCTTAGGGGAGGATGTGCTGAATCACAGCTTTGTCCTGAGGCACAATTGGCCCTGAGGATGGCACAAGGGCGCTCTATGTGAATGTCAGTAGATGGCGCAGCGCTCTCTCTCTCTCTCTCTCTCTCTCTCTCTCTCTCTCTCTATCCTGCGTCCTGCTCTGCCAGCAATCCTCCCCTACCTGCCCATGTACCTGCTCTCACCTAGGCTTCCCTTAGGCCAACTCCAGCTGTGTGCTGATGTCTGGGTATCTGTCATGCTGTCCTTATACACTTCCTAACCATTCTACTACATCTTATTGCTCCCAATGACTGAAGTCACCTGCATGAGAGGAGAGAGAGAGAGAGTGAGCAAAAGAGTACTACCTACTGTAAGACACTCCTACAGTGCAGGTTAAAGTACAATGTGCCTGCAGATGTTTGTGTGCAAAGGTGGGGCATTAATAGCTCTTCAAACAATAACCTGGTTTGATTGCTGAAATGACACAGCATCCTCAGAGATAAAGGCTGCACCGAGGTGGCTATTAGTCAGCCTTTAAACCAGCTATGCTTATTTACATTTTGTGGGTTTTTGAAGTTGGGAAAGCATAACCGAAGTGTGGTTTATTTGAGTTTGTGTATGATAGCATGCTGTTCTGTCCTGAGGTAAAGAGAAGCCAGAGAGAGAGAGAGAGAGAGAGAGAGAGAGTGAGAGTGTGAGTGAGTGAGTAATATGGGATGGTCCAGCTGCAGTTGTCATTCTCAAAGCCTGTGTGTTATTCTATCAGTCTGGGCTAAATGGGGCCTGACCGCATCCTTTCATGTCTCAGCATCAGGCTCAGCACGACATGCCTCTGCTTTACTCCCTAAACACACTGACCAAGCATTAGTTACCCCCTCCTTTTCCCCAGCATAGCCTGCCTGGCACACTGCTGTTCCACAGTCTGAAAGATGAGTCGATGACAGACAAACACAGAGAGAGATACTAAAAAAAGGAAGGAAATCAGCTCTTGTTGGGTTGTCGCCTAGTGTGTAAGCACTGGACCATTTCCCTGCCACTGGAGTCATCCCTGCTGCCACGGCTGTGGATCACAATAAGGAGGGCGCTGTGCCACTTTCTATTTTTACCTGTTCTTCCCTCTCTGCCTCGTTTATTTGTGGAGGAACAAACAGATATGGTAGCAAATGAGAGAACGAAATGGAGAGCAATAGGTAACTTATTTAAAATCAGAGCGGAGAAAAGACACCCCACTCTCCTCCCTCATCTCAGCTTATGAGGTCATGTGAAATCATCAGTAACCCTAACCTCCCACTGAAGCTGCAAAACAGGAGCCATGTTTAACCTCCTCATGCTCAAATGCTTAGATGCTACATACAAATGCCTACACCCAAAATCTTAATGCAGCATCTAAACTGATTTTGATCTTGCACTGGTGTGCGCAAATTAAAACTGCCAAGTTAAAGCTGAACTGCCCTCCAAGGCCTCTCTCACCCCTCAAGCCCGTGCCAGTCTGGACCAGCACAAGTGCTCCCTGCACTGTCAGCTTTGTTAATGGCTTCGTAACTCTTGCTCCCCTTAAACACTCAAGTGAGACATGCAGAAACAGAGCTGCTTTATAATTTTTTTATGATTTTTTTATGACCGGCTTACTTGGCATGCTCAACTGTTATGAAATTCAAAATAATAACTAACATTTTCCAAATGCAACATAAAAAAAAAATTAATTGGCAGGATTGCATGTCTTTTTTAACTCCTGATTAAGTGCATGGGATTTAATTTTTTTAAAAGCAGAGGCTTTTGAGTTTAGGCACACCCGCTTTTTTTGGCTCTCTCATTTGCACTCACATATACATATACTGTGTGTGTGTGTGTGTGTGTGTGTGTGTGTATACATGCACACTGTGTCTCTCCCACATCAACTGGACAGTTGACTGAAGTTGCTGGTTATCCATTTAACATTGACCCACATGGAAATGTCAGGCCATTTTTAGGATGCCACCTGGGAGTCCCAGCAGCAGCCATAGTGCACCTCTTTCTAAATATACAGCTGCAGAATGAAGTGGAATGAGAAGAGATGAGTAGAGGCCTGGCTAGGGAGCGGCTGTGGCTGGCTGGCAGAGCAGCCACATCATCATCATCCCCCTCATTTAGGACCCGCTAATTGGCAGTTAATTAGCAGAATTGACTCTGTTGTCAGATCCCAAGTGCCTCACCCCCCACACTCCCCCCTCTTTAGGATCATTTGATCTGGATATCCCCCATAGTGCCACAGTGATAATCCGATTTTATTGTGCAGTGAATCTCCAGCGCGAAGAGTAAATACATATCTCACATTTTGGCACGAATACCAGCCCTGTCCTGTCAACACAACAGTCTGTTAATGAAGAAACAGCTCAGTATGTATCAAATATACTCTGATTCCATGTCTACAGTTTCCTCACACGGTGAGAACACATTTACATGGGTGTATATTAGTGTGCATGCAGTGTTGCCAGTGTTAGGTGCTGAGCGCTTGGGTATCGTTAACAGGACAGGCCCACCTGTTAAAATGGTGGGTGTTAGCTTGGCAAGGTCTTGATATACTTACTGTGAGTGCTGCCACTCAGCTATGACCACCAGTTTGGCAATCACTGGCTAGTAGTGTCGGTGTATGTTCTCAACATCCTTCACATGCTAATTTGAATTGTAACTGGATTTAGCTGAATAGAAAAAGGATAATCTCACTATTTGGAGAATCAATTTGCAACAAAATTAGTGGAAAGGATGTGTGTGAACAGAGAAAGTTGGTGATGTGTTTAGAGGGAAAGAAGAGTGCGCAGTATGGGTGTCTATGTACTCCTCAAATGCTTTTGGTTTGTTTTCTGCTCCTCAATGGCTTGGTTTTATTGGTGGGTTGCTTAATAACAAGGGCTGTGCACTTCAGAAGTATGTGTGGGCGAGCAGCCTTTTTTTTTTTTAATATAGTAATTTCTGTTTGAGGGGGGGAAATGTGCCACAAAGGGTAAGAGGCCAGAAGGGAGAGAGGAAAAGAGAAGGAGAATACAAGGGCAAATAAGTGGGTTAATTTATTTCATTTGCAGGTATGGAGTGTAAACGAGAGGGAGCCAGAGAGAGAGAGGGAGAGCGAGAGAGGCTAGGAGTGGAGGATTGCAGTTTTCATGAATAAGCAGCTTAATGCGCGTTGGCACCCTGAGTGAGCCTCGCTGAGTCTCCATGCGCCTCAGGCCATCTGTGAGCAGAATAGCAATTTTATTACGTTGTCATTAAACCAATTTCACAGCAGTATTGTTTGTTAATGAGCAGCCGCAAACGAGCGGAGATGTCACGTACTGGAATAGCAGCAAGATTTGTGACTTCTCCTCTCTCTCTTCCTTTTCTTTCACTTATTTTTTCCCCTTTCCCCCCTTTTTTTATCTCTGCCGGTCTTGTTCTCTCTCTCGCTCGCTCTCACTCTCGCTCTCTCTCTGTCTCTCTCTTTATCTCTCTCTCTCTGGATTAGAGGGAGCAAAGGCCCATAAAAGGGAAAAGTGCTTAAAGATAAAATGTAAAGTCTATACAGTCAAGGCTCTGTTTATGAGGTTCCATTTCACTTTAGTGCTCATTGGATGGAATGGTTTCTCCATGATTCTCCTCACAGTACAGCTGTAAGGGCTGCGATATTGGCCTTGATTTGTGCCACCAACGTCAGCCCCACTTTTGTTCATCAGAGATAATAGATATCTGCGTGCTTCATTGAAAATAAAGAGCAGAACATTTTAAATGCTTTCCGAACAAAGAGAGTAAAGTTTAAGCGTGTAACCATAGTTTGATTCACATTGTCGTTAGGTTAAACATGGAAGCACATTAATCAATGAACCTTCAGTTACAACACAAAAGGTCCTCATTGGCTATGCAAGCAGCCTGGTAGTGCTGGGATGTATGGACCTTGTCACTGTGGAGCTTCCTGTCTGTGTACTCTGGCAGTGCTACTGAGGGGGAAAGTCGCACACAGATCAATTGGCTTTTTCCGCAGCTGACATTATTTATAGAGAGCCATATATCAGCTCTTCCTCCCAGCCCAAGCATGGGGTAAATACAGCCCACATTAGAGAAAAAAAACACAGGGAAAAAAAAAAAAAAAAAAAAAAAAAAAAAAAAAAAAAAAAAAAAGAAAGAGATTAAAAAGAGGGGTGGGATCGAGGGAGAGTAGTGTTGTGTGGTGCATTCTTCCTGCTGACATTGCAACAGAATAAAAGATTGTTAGAGAAGAGAATGTCCAAGTAAGGGTGTGGGCCTACAGACGTACAAGGAGTGAATTGAGGAGTTTATCAGTATAAAAGTATGGTAGGGTGGTGAGTATTAGGTTTAACAGGTGCATACGGCTGAGCCTGGGGGTATAAAGAGAGTGAGAAGTGGTGTTGGTCACGACAGGCAGCTCCTGACATGACTGATACAAAATAAGCTCCTCCAGCCTGGCCGTCCGGCATTCTCACCTTGTTCAGACATGCTATTTTCTCTCTCTGGATGCTTATTCCTTCCTCGCTTATTCACTCATTCAACCTCATAATCACATCTGCAAACAAGGCCCTAATGTATTTCTAGTACCAGTTTGCTGCTTTCTTTAGAGCCTGAATTTTATCACCAGTGCCCTGTGGTGTAGAGGTGCATGCCAATAACCCCATCACGGAAGACGCAATAAATCAATAGTCGGTTTTGTTTCTGTAAGCACCTCATGCCAAGGAGCAAGGCTGTTACGGATGAGGTACCATCACAACGAGTGCCAGAACACTACATAGACGTCCCCAAGCCCTGGGAAGCAATTCACAAACTGGAATGCATCCCAAATTTGCATGGATACCAGCACAGTAATTTGCCGTTTTGCAGAGATGATGAAAAATAGAAAAATCAAACCAGCATCGCTGCTCTTTAGTCAATGGAGTTATCAAAGCAGGCAGGCCGCTATCGTGACCATTCAGCATGGCAGAGCTTAGAAACACAATAGAGCTTCATCGCCCACCTCATCCCCCACACATGGCCTTATGAATATTTATCAAGCTATCACAAGGGTGATGTTTCAATTTGAGCATGTGCAGAACAACTGTCCTAGTGGATGAGACATAAGCAAAAGGTCAGAAATCATTGAATGTTTTTGTTGTGTGATGAACAGCAAGGTTTTGAAGATCTGCACTGAGCACAAGGTGTTCCAGGCTTTCACATTTTTGTTGATCTCCTAAATGGTCTCCTGTTGGCTGTTACAATCTTACTAAAAGAGGAGAGAAGCTATCTCACTACCTATTACTCTTTCTCTGTGCTCCTTATGGTCCTGATGTAAAGGGAGGTTCAGTGCTTTGCTGCAGGATTTTCATTAGTGAGAGTAAGAGTGTGTGTTAGGAGAGGAATGGAAACTCTTTCTCACTACACCTCTTATAGTCTCCACCTTACAATCTATCCTGTAGGTCCATAGGTCCTGGGGCAGAACAGTGAGATAGAGGGGAAAATGAGAACAGTATTATTTTTAGAGTTCATCTAGCTGACTCATCATGCTACTACTGGCTTAATAGTGATGGTTGAACATGAGCTAATAAGAACAGGGCTGTTCTTGAAGAAAATCCAGGAAGTCCTATATGGACAGATGCCACACTGAAGCCACTCTGGGATACATTTGTGGTGTAAGGAGGACATGCACACCCCTACATGTACAGCTTCAGGGTTGGACTAGTATTCGCGGGGATCATGGGGTCAATCCTTCCAGCACACTGGACTATTTATACTGGTGATGTGTTGTTTAGCTTGTCACCCTCAAACATGCCTGGAGGTTTTGTGTGTGTGTGCATGTGTGTAACTACTGAGCCAAGTGCCACATCAATTATTCAAGAGAGGTTCCAGAAAAGCAAGATGTTTAACTGCTGGACCTTACTGTCTCTCATTTGCAGGGCTGATATAGTGCTCATAAACACACCTAAACAGGCAAAATGCACAATGGCCATGTGGTATCCCAGTGGAAGTAAAAGTTTTAAGCATTATGGCAGTGTGGCAGAATCTGTCTCTCTTTCTCTGATGCTTAAGGTGGTTTTTCTAATTACTGAGATGTTACATTTTCACTGCCCTACATTCAGAAGACAAAGGGGAAAAGGGAAGGAAAATGGGGGCAGCCTTCTACCTACTTTGCGTTCTCTCTGTCTTTTCGAAATCCTCATGTGCAATTCAGCGGTATTTGTGTTATGTAAGAAGAACATTTGAAGCCCCTCTATACAGGCCTCCCTCTCTCGTGGCAGCGGCCCATTATATTCCCCACTAGAAGCTCAGAGAGAAAGACGTTTGATATGAGGCAAAGGAAATAGATTGGCCTTATTTCCTGTCTGACTGTAGCCGCACAGGCACTCGTGTTGCCAAGATGATGCAGTCAATTGACGCTCAATTTTGTTTGAAATCTCATGCCTCCATGGCGTCATTATCAGGTTCCCCTGGTAATCCACAAAGCTGTCTGTTTAGTTCCTGACAATATGAGGAGTCGTGTAGTCTGTTACTCGATTACCAATGCTTGTGGGACGGGAGGGAGAGTAGGAGGAATGAAAGGCAGCAGAGAGAAAAAAGGGCCCATATTTCTGATGGCATGAAGAAAATGTGAGGTGAGGGTGCAGGGAAATGGAGATTATACCTGTCCTCTGTACTATGCTGCACAAAAGACTCAAATATGGCTCAATGGAAAGAGAAAACAGTGGTGAGGGGTAATCAGGGACAGGCTCCAGGCCCTTCTCCACTGAAGAGAATGGGACCACTGACCCCAATGCATGACTCTCATTTCTAGGAGGTGAAGTAATGATGGTGGACTTGCTGCATCTCCCTGGCTGTGGTCAATATGAGGCAGATAATTGAGAGCCTTAACAGCTGAATTGAGTGACTGGGCAGGACTGCAGGACCCCCCAAGCCGCCAGCACTGACCTGCAACACCTGCCCTCACCATTTACCCTCAAACACCCTTGTTTTGGTGTGTGTGTGCGTGTGTGATTTTGGCACGTGCTCATTGTTTTATATGTTGCTCCCATATGAAATAACCTGAGCAGGAAAGGTGAGTTGAGATTCTTTTGAGGAATGAGACTACCTTACAGCATTGGCCACCTCTGTCAGTCTCTATATGTACAAGGCAGACACACAGTTATGTCGACACACACAGGATGTTTCGAAACACACTTCAAAAAGGTGAAAAAATACCCCAAAATATAACTGTTTCTCTCTTGTACATGAACTGCAGGGAAAAGAAAGAGAATGGCTTATGCGCTCCTATATACCCTCATCAGAGGGGGGTTTTCATGAGGGTATTTGGTTGGGCGGGGGAGGTGAGAGTGAGAGAATGCGGACAGACTCCTAATACTTCTTCTGGCAGTGATAATCAAAAATAATAGCACTGGTAAAAACATTCCAGTGCCTGCCTAGAGAAGAAAGGGGATTAATGAGGGGGAAAGATTAGGTGCTGCCTGAAAGTGAAAGCGCAAGAGAGTGAGGGAGAAGAAAAAAGGTATATTCTCCTCTCTAAGGAGCTGAAAACTGGTAGTGCTAGTGTAGGTTAGCTTTGCTCGGTTGCTGCAAGAAGAAGGCCCTGTTCACACAGGTGTGTTGACGCCTGGGGCTGTCTTGGCCTCAGCCCATTCCATTCACAGACTGATTTGAACAATAACTACCGTATATCTTAAAGCAGGGAGTGGGGGAGCGTCAAAAGGAGATGCCTGTGAGCTGTGTTGGGGCCAAGAAAAACCTCGGTGCAGTTGTCAGAGCTTGTTGATATAGCAAGAAAAAGCGGGAGAGGTTTTTCTCGGTCTGCCCCTTCCTTCCACCCCCCATCAACTCATCTCCAACAGATTCGGCTGGTTTTGTGCCGCAGGACAGAATGGGGAGAGCAGAATTGTAAGAACAAAGTCGTGCTGTATGAACCAGCAGCTGCTGCTCACAGGATCAAAGGCGCGACAACCCGGGCTTCCTGGCCTGCGCCACCACACAAGGTGTTTGACAGACAGTTAACAGCTGGGCCCACTCTTTCCACACAGGGGTAAACTTGGACTGTCCAGCAGACGTAGGGGGTGACATCCCTCAGCGGGGTGTTCCCTGCTTGTGCATTGGTCTGTATCTAGTGAGAATGTGCCACAGGTGCTGTAGCTCCACACTGCCTCACAGTCACATATACAACTGTGTAATCTCCATGAAAGGGAGCATTATAGGGAAGCATCAGTTCTCTTTTATACAGTTCAGCTCATGGCTGAGTGGAAAAGTTCCAGTGCCGCAAACACTTTAAAAAAATTTTTTTTTTTACATGGATCTTGATTGCTCTGATGGATGCCAGTCTGGAATCTCTGAAATGGATTCAGCCATCATAGCATGTCTGGAGACAGAGCCAGAGTCATTGCTTTGCTCTGACTGCAGCATGATGCTCCAGAGAGAGAGAGAGAGAGAGAGAGAGAGAGAGAGAGACAGCGACTGAGAGAGAAAGACAGTGAGAGTGCCGCAGTGCTATTGATTTATTTTAATTAGCAGCTCATTAAATCGTGTCAGTTTGCAAAACAAATATATAATTCTTTGTCTGATTTTCCGCTTGGATCTTATTGACTCCTGCTGACGAGAAACTGGCGCAGAAAGATAGCTCAGAGAGACAAAGAGCAAGAGAACGAGTACAAATTCTCTTCATATGTGACAGAGAGGAATGCAGCAGGAGTTGGGGGGAGAGCTGAAGCATGTGGAAAAAAAGTGGGAGAGGGAGAGGAATGGCAGGGCCAAGGGAGGAAATGAAGCGGTGAAATCTGCCAAGGTAAGAAAAGGTGAAGCACTTTTCCTTTCTAAAAGGAGCAAAAGAGAACTATGTAAACACCACAATGGTCTGAACATAGGCTCCCACAGCCCTTGTCCAAAAGAGACACACACACACACAATCCTACTCAGCTTGCTCTCCCATCTGTACTGAATCAAACGACAGGCTGAGGTAATGCTTGCCGCGTTATGTCTCCCGACTCCTGTTTTAAGTTAAAGAAGAGAGCCATCTCATGGGCTGGAGGCAGCCTCTGCACACTCCTCCCCTCCGTGCCAGTGTCATTCACTTTTTCTGTGCCCCTCCACTGCACTGGCTCTGAATAGATCCTCTCAGATAGTTTATGATAAATCCACAGATAGGCAGAAGCTGGTGACCAGCTTAAATAGTTACCTTGTCTGTCCAGCAGGCCGATATGAAATCTGTATTTACCCCGTCGCAGATTAGAAGCTGCTGGTGGCCTGCAGACACACGGCTGACCCTGTTAGTGGGTGATAATTGGGACATGTTTGCTTTTATTAAACCCACGCTTCCCAGGTTTAATCTGTGTACACTTCCCAGGTCAAAGTTGAAACTGAAGCGATTTTCCCCCTTAAGCCATTTAAAAAAGAACTCAAGAGTGAATTATTGAATTTTGTTTTGAGATTCTCTGTTAGGAGTGAGATTTAATCGAAAGCAGACAGCAATGTTGTCAAACTACCATCACTAAGTTTAGTCTGAGAGTGCTGAATTTTGTTTGATGAAGAATTTTGCTAGTATATACTATATCCCTACCCAGCCATTTGGCTGGAATGATCTTTGCTTAATGTCACTCGTTTTGCACATTTGTGCCCAGTTTAAACTTCAGCTCTGCACTCTAGCACCAAGTATCACCAGATACCTGTAAGCAATGTAGTCACACTGGGTCTTTTGCTCAGTCACTGCAAACATGTCGAACAAGTGACTGGACCTGATTGGCTAGGCTTGCAAGACTGCCCACCATGATTGTTTGGGGCACAGAAAGAGCGTGTCTCTCTTGGCTGGGCTCCAGGGCAAGGCGGTTTAGCATGGGGTTTTCTTAGAGAAGGAATGCTGACGACAAGAGCTAGTTACCAGGTGTGGCCACACTGCATTACAGATCCTCTCTCTCTCTCTCTCTCTCTCTCTCTCTCTCTCTCTCTCTCTCTCTCTGATGGGAGTAATCCATACACTGGGGCGGTCCAGTGATTCAGCAGGGCAACCATTGCTGCTTTCCGAAACTCACGTGTAGGATTACCGCATTAACCCATGTGATATGACATAGCAGGGCAGAAATGCAGCTGAGAGTGCATGAGGCTGCTGCATAGCTTGTTTAACACACTTGCCAGCCTGGATGTAGAAGTTCCCATTGGGCTGTTTGAGTTGAGATTTCTGGTTGGGCAGAGAGTGTTGATGCAGCTCCAGGCTAGAGCGATGTCAAGTGGACTCCTGCAGCTCTATCTCCATTATTCTTATTTGCACTGGCGGTGGTTTGTGTATGGTACTGCTCTAAATCTTAGTGAAAGTGTTCGACTGACAGAGCATCACATGAAGGAAGGGAAGATCAACACGGTTCCTCTGTGGAAAGAAGCAGTTGAGTTGTTTTCCACACTGGGTACCTACAGCTATATGAGTTGGGTTTTTTTTTTTTTTTCTTTTTTTTTTTTTTTACTCTGGCAAAAGTTTTTTATTCCATTTACAGAGTCTTTGAAAAATACCCCTAAAGATGGCCTCATCACTTTGTTTTCTTTTTGTCTTTCACTCCTCGATTGATTTGTAAAAGCTGCCAGCCTACACATTAAACACAGCCAGCGTGCCAGGCTTTTTTATGTCCTGCAGTAATGTACACATTCTGTTGAGTATCCAGAGAAATGACCTTTCAGTGACCCCTTCACCTAGCCTTTAATTATTTGTTTGAAGACAGCATGGAGTTCCCATGCTGGGTGTAGGGGATAGGGGGAGGGGTGATAATACAAGTCAGTATGCTCACAGGGGAATGTTTAGCAATGTGTGTGTGTGTGTGTGTGTGTGTGTGAGAGAGAGAGAGAGAGAGAGAGAGAGAGAGAGTGGTGGCTGGTATATAATATTATGCAGGCTCAGGCTATAATAAGTACTCCACCAGATGTAAATAATAAAAATGGTAGTAAGACTTTGGAAGTACCCCGTCCTCATGGCCGGACTCGATACACATTTGGGACTCACACAGGGAGGTAGCAGTTGCGGTTAGGTCCCCCTGGTCTGTGTGTGTGAGTCCGAGTGTGTTTCGGCAGGCCTCTGCTCCAGTGTGCCAGCTCAAGCTGCTTTTCTCTGGAGGCTTGGCATGGGTGTTGTTCTAAGCACACCCCATTAGCAGCTCATGGGAGGAGGGAAAACAGTGTTATCAAGCCCAGCTCTGATAATCTCAATTGGCTTTACTCAAACTGATAAAAGGCGCTTTGGGGGCAGAAGACGGCCCTGGTCAGCCCCCGCTGTGTTACTGTGGCAACAGTTTGGAGAAGGAAAACAGACGCTGTGGTGTTCGTGTGTGTGTGTGTGTGTTGTATTGTGCAAAGATGTGTCCAGTGGGGACAGCACTGACATGAAGAGGTCAATCCTGGTGGCAGCTGTTTAAGAAATACATGAATAACTTTGAGAAAATGTGTGTTTTATGTGGAGCATGTTTGTTCAAGGTCTCTTTGCCAAAAGGCAGATAATACAATATAATAATATAATAATATAATAATACACTAATATAATAATGTATTTGGGTTTATTGAATAAAAAGGCTGCGTGATTTCTAGATAAAACCCAGCTAACTGGTGTGTATAATTCTTTCTCTTCTTGGCTCAATATGCTCTGCTAGAAAGTGGGCATATTCTGCACCTGTGAGAAAGATTCCTAACATTACGTGTTTATGGTCCAGTTCTGGGAGCATGGCGAAGGGGGAGGGTGCACATTTGGTTCTGATTTGAGCCTTTGAGCGCTTTAAGGCAGTGAGTTAAAGCTCTGTAGAGCTTGGCAGGCCTCGTTCTTGCTGTCTGTCCAGAAAATCTTGACAGGGGGGATTTTTTTTTCCTTGTGTTTACATGCCAGAGATTAAATCTCAACCTCACTACAGGGATAGTGGCATTTTCTGACAACAAAGATGCAGGAAGATGCATGAATTTGATTTCATTTATCTCTGGGGATCATTAGGAAGTTTGTGGTTTAAAAATAGACTTCAGTACCTAATTTGAGACTCTATATATATATATATATATATATATATATATATATATATATATATATATATATATATATATATATGTAATGCTCAATAAAATAAAGGGAACACTTAAACAGCACAATGTAACTCCAAGTCTAACCTTTATTTTTTTTAACAGTATATACAGGTGTGCTCCAGTTGCTCTGAATTACTACAATGGCCTTTGCTAATACCAACTGATTCTTTCTTTAATCGCTAAGTCTCTCATGTCTTGAAGTCAAAAAGAAACATTCAGTCCACTCTGAGCAAATGAGCCGGACTTCTCTTTTCCCAGCTGTGTATTTTGTAAATTTAAGCCTGTCACTTTGAAAGCCCAGATTATGGCCGTTTAAGTTAATAGGAGAAGGTAAGGGCAGGTATCAGGGGTTCATGAGGGATTAGGGGCCCAAATTGATTCCAGTTCTCCTTTGCATCTAATGACCAGTCCTGTAGCATTGCTCTGGGTGCATTAGACTAAGTCTCCCACCAATGTTCATTTAGGATAGCCTGGCCATGATTGTAACCTCTCTCTAATATCAAACACATGTCAGTACCTGTAGCCCTAACATCTCGGTGCAGTCCGAGTGTGTTAAAAGAGCACCTTCTCATTCAGAGCAGAGTGTCTTTGAATTGACACGGCCTTGGGTGTCCCATTCTGCCTGAAAGAAAGGGCTTCCCTGGCTGGCACTAACCTTGTGGTGACCCTGCAGGCTTTACAGTGCAAAGCGGCAGGAGAGAGCAGGGCCAGGGTGGCTTTGTGGAACTGCACTTATTCGCTGCTACGGTGGTGATAAAACTTCAGACAGCCTAATTGATGGGCTTGCTGACATAACAATACCTTGTGAAAGCACAGAGGGGCAGTGCCTGGTCCTCGTTTAAAGACATCTGGGAGGGGAGCAAAAGCCCCCTACAATGCAGCCAGAGAAGGGGGCATGGAGAAGGCCAGTGAAAGACTGAAAGGAACCATTTGTGTCTTGGCCCTCACAAACTTTTAACTTATTCTGAATTTCTAATGAGCGATAACCCACTAAGAGTAACGTTTATGTGCACGAGAAGACCGGTGTGAAGGTGCAGTGCGAGGAGCCCCAGAGTGTCAGAGGCACAGTGGCCTCACCACAACTACATGCAATGCTTGTAGAATGCCTTTCAAGTAGCCATAGTTACCAAAAGTAATCAAAAGCTTTATTAAGCTGAAGGAATACATCATAAGGGACATTAAAAGGATACCACTTTGGGCTCCCAAGCCTGAGCACAATCGCTCCTTTGTTGTTGTTTCTCGGTTTTGATTGCTTTTCGAGGAGCTAGCCGCTAATGCAGCCATAAAGTCATGCAAATGCCTTTGTCTTGATTGTGCTGTGTAATGAATATTTGTCTCCTTTAATGGTAGGTGATTTAAAGTCTCTGTTCTTCCCCTTTGTTTTGTCTTTTCCCAGGTTCATTAATGCCAGAAGAAGAATAGTACAGCCCATGATTGACCAGTCAAATCGAGCAGGTAAAACCATCGCTCTCTTTTCCTCTGCTCCCTATTCCAATCGGATCTTTGGCAGATAAACATTCACACACAGTCTGCCATTATAGGACAAAGTCCTCCTCCTTTTCCCATCCTCTGCTTTCCTGCGTCCTCAGTGGGACATGTGCCAATATGACCAAGCATGTTAGCTGATGGCTCTAATTAGATGTTCCCAATCTAGCTTGTTAGAGGTACATTAGCACACATTCTCTGTGAAATGCTAATTGGCCACAAGAGTACTTTAGAGGAATGTGTAGAGCATTTAACTGTCTCTGTAATATGCTCATAATACGCTTCTTGTAATTCTTAGTAATTAATTCGTTTTGAAAATATGAAGCAAGAATCCAGAGGGTTTTGCGGTTATTGATTTAGTTCTGATTTCTGCCTCTGGCATACAGGTATAGACAGAGCTGCTGTTTTTGTAAAAGGATTAGAAAGACCACACATTGTAAACTGATTAGACGTTGATTTGCCATATCTTCTGGAAGCTCGGATGATTAAAAAGCACAGCATGATAAACTCCAAAATGGTCCAACAGGAATTTATGACGTACAAAATGATCCGTTTCTCCTATTTGGGGATTTTATAGACATAACATTTGGAAGAAGTCCCTCAAATTGCGAAGGGAATTGTGTAAATGATGTGAAACTTTTACTGAATTAAAATGTTCTGAAATGGTTCCTCCTGGCACGGGGGCTGGGAATTGTTTTGAATATTTGAATGCATGATGTCGGCAAAGTTTCCAAAGACAGCATGACTAACCACTTCTTGTAATGTTCTGGAGATAACACACAAGTCTCACTGTGCTAGTTCTGTGTGCTAGTTGATCCTGTATGTTTTCAGAGAATTCACATGCTTTCTGTTTTCACTCTACTGGAGAGTGTGTTTAATTTGTCCTTCTCGTGTCAACATGTGCAAGTGTGGACTGGACTGGCTCTGCAAGTTTGCATACTAGGTCTTTGACTCATGAATAAATCACAATGTCTTATAGTGTGTTTGGGCTAGAGCTGGGATATTTGCTCATTGTCTGGTATGTCTTCTCTTCTTCTCCCCTCCTGTCCACGTTTTGACTACAATCAGGTTTTCTTCTTGATCCTTCAGTGAGCCAGGGAGCAGCATACAGTCCAGAGGGTCAGCCCATGGGCAGCTTTGTGCTGGATGGTCAGCAACACATGGGAATCCGGCCAGCAGGTAAGTTCATATCTGATCCTCCAATGCCCAGTTACTAACTATTGTCTCAGCTTGATCACTACTCACTCCTGGTTTAGTTCTGGTTTAGCTCTTGGTCTGCTCTGCTTCTCCAAGCATGCCTTTTCAGTCTTTCCATGCCTGCCGCCTGTTTACTCGCATTCATTGTTGATCTCAGGCACACATTTCAGTCAACAGGTGCCTCTCTTGGGTGGAATATCCTTCATCTTTCTGTTGCTGTACCTGTGCCTTTCTAGTGGTGGGCTCTGTTCTTACTGTCTATGACTCATATCCCTCTCTGGTGTTTCTCTCCTCTTCCAGGGCCTATGAGCGGAATGGGGATGAATATGGGCATGGATGGGCAATGGCACTACATGTAACCCCCACCTTGTAAAACAAAACTCAATGTAAAGGGGGAAGTAAGTACACTGGTGCTTTTTCTTAGCTTTTCCTCCATGTTCTTTTTTTCCACTCTGATTCTCCATGATACTGACCCTAAATAACGGCAAACACATTCCACGGATAACCTCCAAACCCCTGGTGCACAGTGTGTTGGATGAGCCTGCTATGGGTTTATTAGGAGAGAAAGAAGTAATGCGATGCCCACCCTGGAGGAGCGGACGTTTGGCGCCAGACGCCAGGGGAAGAAAAAGCAAAGGAGAAAAGCACTGGCCACAAATTTATTTATCACAACAGTGGCATTGCTCTCCCCATCTCCGGCAGCCAATGCAAATGTTGGACATTTAGGGAAAAAATAACATCTCCAGGGGCAGGGGCTGACGGGGAGAAATTAAGCAGGCTCCAGTGAAGCGATAAAGAAGGAGAAGTGAAACTGTCCTCAGAGTGACATAAATCTGTCTGGGGAAGGATTGATGCCCAAATTATCTTATATGCAAAGCCGGGAACGCCGCAGTACATTATGGTCCCTGGGCGAGATATACGGGCCGAGGGTGACACGACCGATCCTTCACTAGGAGGAACCCGTGTGTTTTGATTATTTTTTACAGGGGAGAGGGGAGGGGGCACTGAATCCCAAACATAAGACCCAGAGACAGGAGAGATGCCGAGATAAATTCAAAGGGACGCAGACATTAAAGAATGGCTGTATATAAAAGCGGGGATTTCTCTTCTCTCGCTCTCTCGCTTTTTCTTTCTCTCCAAGGCTAAATGGCTGTTGCCTGATTAAGACACCCATTATACCTCCCGCCAGCACCGTGGCGCTGACATTTGAGAAATCAAGACATATCACATCCCAAAGGCGCCAGGGCAGAGGAAATTTTATTTAACACCTAAACTCCTCTGCTCAATGAGGCACAATATAATAACACTTACCTTGATTAAAAGAACCCTTTATATGTAAATAGGCAGAGGATTTTCCAAAGGGTCACCATGACGATTCTTCTGACAGCCTATTTCAGAGCCCCCCTCTACCACCATCACCACCAGCACACTGCTAATGGAGTCAAAAATGCAGAGAGCAATGTTCCCTAAAACAGCCACAGAGAGACAACATTTGCTCAGCTTGGATAATTCTTAATATAGGCTATATACTTTCTAGACTATTTAATTACATAACATATTTTATGCTTAATAACAAATTAAATAAATAATTAAAAAAAAAAAAAAACTACCTTTTTTTTTATTAACCAACAACAAAAAAAAATAATATTTGTTATTAAAAAAAAAAACAGAAAAAAAAGAGGCCGCTGCGGGGGGAAAAAAAAAAAGAGAGGGGGGGCCAACAACTTCGGCAATTATTGTCCTCAGATGTTTTTACCACCCTGATCAGCACGGTGTTATACATCAGCAACCAATAAATGATAGCGCGATCGCATGTTATACTCCGACAATCATTTTTGCCGCATAACAGGGTTATTCAAATCATATTCAGCCTTCAGCTACAAACAGACCGTCTACCAGGTTTCGCATTTTCTACATTAATCAAAACACAGCGATTTCAGTATGGATATCAGTGTCAGCTTTGTATGATGAGCGAGGCAGGCTCAACTTATCGTTCCTCAACCTTTTTTTTTTTTCTTTTTTTTTTTTTTTTTTTTTTTTTTTTTTTTTTTTTTTTTTTTATTTTTTATTTTCACGTTACAACACCTCTCAGCTACGAACACGCATCCTCCCGCAGCACTACCGTCGAGCACCTCCACCCGCCATCGCTGTCGTCAGAGGACCTCTTCTCATTCTCCTTAAATAATATTTTTTGTCGAAATAAACAGAGCCCCTATTCTCACCCCCATCAACCACAGCACTGGTGGACAAGGCCTGGACATCCACGCCCAGTAGTGTAAAGGGAACCAGACAAGAGCAAGCGAGAAAACAACTCTAAACTACCCCCTGCCCACTCCACTAAAGCGATTTTGTTTGTGACTATTTTTAAGAGCAGAATGAAAATGGAACAATTTTGACCAGAATTAGACACTCAACATATGGAATTCCAGATGAGCTGTGATAATTTTTTTAATCTTGTCAAATTTGTTACTTTCATCGATGGAGGACCAAGCTGACAAGAACACTTTGTAAAGTCTTGGACTTTTGTTAAAGATCAACAGAAGACATTTTGGACTTATTGCACGATAGTGCAAACTGAAATAAACACACACACACACACGCACGTACATAACACTCATTGAAACATGCTCTCGTTTGAACCATTTTAAAGAAATAATTCTGGAAGATTAAAAAAAAAAAAAAAAGAGACAAAAGAGACTCCAAGAGTTACAACTACTGTAGTATAAAAGTATAGACACTAAGTTAAAACTTGTGCATTTTGGTTGATCACTCGATTTATGTTTCCAGAACTAGTGCTAGAATTAAAGGTTTAACCCCCTGCTTTTCACACTGTGCGTGCTGTTCCCTGAAGGAGAGGTGGTCTCATTGCAGCAATAAAAAAAAAAATTCCACAAAGAAATAAATAAAGGAAGAAACATCTCTGAAAAATATTGGCACTAACACTAAGACCTGAGCAGGCAGCGGACCTGTCCTGATAAGGACCAGAAGTAGCACTCTACAGAGAGGCTGCTGAGTGAAGCCTGCTCTCTCTGTCTGATTCAACACGAACCTTTATTTCAGGCCCCTCTTTTTTGGTTCATGAATGAATGTTTCCCTGTAGGTAAAGTTCTTAGTTTGAATTGCCCAAGCACTGGATTGTGTTGGTTTTATACATTTTTATTTTCTTTTTTTTTTTTTTTTTTTGTATCATGGACTCTATCATGGAAGAGCCTATTGAAGGAAGCATATCCGTTGAAAAGCAACATCCCACAGTAGTTTCCATGCCTCTGGATCAATACGCGCACCATATGGACAGCACACACACACACTATGGTGGATTCTTGGGCACTTAAAGAAGCTATTGGTGGTTGATGCACCAAAAAAACTTTCTTTCTTTCTTTCCTTTTTTTTTTTTTTTTTTAAAGGAGAGGATAAAAAAGAACTTAAATTATGAACTCAAAGCTTGGAGAAGAGCTAAGAGAATATTGTAACAAACTTCGTACAGAGTTCAGTCTATTAATTGTTTCCTGTTAGATATTCTATGTGTTTACCTCAATTGAAAAAAGAATGTTTTTTGCTAGTTTCAGATCTGCTGTGGCATTGATATTGTATGTCCATGAATTCCTTCCTTTTTCAGCACGTGTTCCTCACTAGATGATAAAGATGCTGTCCCCCCTTAAGCTTTGTCAAAAAAATACATTAAATACTTGTATGAGGACTGTGACGTAATGTTTCAAAGGTGTTCAGTCACAAATGCTGTAATAAATATTTCATTTTTGATTTTGTTAGATTCCAGTGTGCTCAAATGTGTGTTGAAACTACCGCATGTTTTTAAGAGAGAACATTATAATAATAATAATAATAATAATAATAATAAGTATTATTATTATTATTATTACAACAACAAACTGCAGATTCGAGTTGTATTTTGGCCATCATGGCTTTTTCTCCAAAAAAAACAACACTTTTGTATTTAAAACCTAACAGATTTTCTGTGATTTATTGAAAGCGCTGAGGCATTAAAATGTAAATGATTTAGTAAGAGCATATATAGCTGTCTCATTAGCATTAGGCTAGTTTGTTTTATCGGGGCTTTAACATTAGCCGAAACAATGGCTGTTTTCTCCTGTTTTGTGTGTGTGTGTGTGTGTGTGTGTGTGAGTTGCTCTCAGGCGCCCCCTGTTGGCACTGTGCTCGCTGAGCTCTGTGTTCAGTGTGTCCTGAATGTTTATGCACCACTCTCACAGCTGCAGCTCTCTCTCTCTCTCTCTCTCTCTCTCTCTCTCACACACACACACACACACACACACACACACACACACACACACACACACACTGAAGGCTAGCCTCAATGTTTCGTTTTACAAAAAAGCCTAACCCCATAATAATGTTTTTTCTGATCAGATGTGCTTTGTGCCTTCCAGTATGTATGTATGTGTGTGTGTGTGTGTGTGTTGTGTGTGTGTGTATATATATATATATCACACACCACAATTATATACTTGTATCCCGTTTTAATATAATTTATACATCATAGATAATAGTATAGATACTACTAATAATGCCTATATTCATCTAATAATAATAATAATAATAAGAAACAAAGATTCCCCACAAACGTTTTAGTGCTCTCTGTCATCTGTTGTATGTTGGTCATGTTCGTTTATATTTGTAGCTGTTCGTTTTTATATTATTCTAAGTATAATTATAGTGTATATAAGTTCATTTCGGTGCGCGCCTTAATCATGTACATTTAAAGAAACAAATAAAAATATATATGTATATATAATATAAAATATTGGTCAGGTTGCACAGGCTATATCCATATGCGTCCTACTCCCAAATTTTGCATTAACTGTTGATGATTAATGATGAATGATTAATCCCAAGGCAAATGAAATGAATAAAAAAAAACCCGCAATTGTGTGAACCTTCCTCTGCTGTAAGATCTCAAACACAACCTGCTGTATATTTCGTTCAAACAAACGACAACAAGAAAAAAGACCTAATCCGAATTGTTCTCTACATTTATCACCTATTATATTTATTACCAACATTAAGGCATTTTCACAATAATGACCGTAAATAATGGAACAAAATATAGAACGTGCAAAATGAACGTGTCCAATTACTAAACAGATTTCCGAAATAGACAGAAACCTGCGATTATAAGATGCACAGGGGGGAAATGGATTATTGTGAGGAGGAGAATTTTAATATTAATAGTTTTTTTTTTCTCCTTTCTCCTTTTCTTTTGTGGGCAGACAGGAGGTAGATTGCCTTTGCTGCCTTTCGTTGCCGATTCGGGGTGACAGGGATGATGGATGATCCAGGCGAGCCGAGCAACCCCAGCCCTCCATCTCCTCTGTGGCAGAGCCGCCCCCCCCCCGCCCCCCTCACTCTCCACACACACACACACACACACACAATAAACAAGCGGCACCGGGAGCGCACAAAGACGGCGCGTTAATCCACTGTTAAACCGGAGTGTGTGAGCAGAT
Organism: Ameiurus melas; assembly: GCA_012411365.1. Lineage (NCBI taxonomy): Eukaryota > Metazoa > Chordata > Actinopteri > Siluriformes > Ictaluridae > Ameiurus > Ameiurus melas. The sequence continues at coordinate 21,045,122 of CM022761.1, read as the reverse complement.
CAGCTTTAACATGCGCCATTACATGATGCGCTAAAACAGGAGGCGAGATGCAATCTCATCTTTCGATCGAACTTTTTTACATTTGCATTTATTCAGCCTTCTTGTTGCGTTCTGAACATTTTCACAAGCAAAAGAAAATCCATTTAGAGCAGGAGGTTCATCCTTAAAAATACAGCCATATATATATATATATATATATATATATATATATATATATATATTTTTTTTTTTTTAAATTATATATAAAAAAAGACCACACTTTACATGAAGCTAATAAAGTGCTGCATGCTGCAGTCTTTTCTTATTCCCACAAGTATTATTAATGTTTTAAAGAAGTTACAGATTTATTATTTACTAGAATGTGTTATTGGAGCATGTACCAATAAAATGAATTTATTACTTTAATATTGAGGGATTATGCAAGTTTATTTAGGATTTCAGGGGTTGGCTTCTAAAAGCTTAAGAAATTGTTTTCTAAAAAACAAAAAACAAATGCATTTTCACTCTCCTTCTGCCATGAGGTGTTTCTGTGCCGCCGTGTGTGTGTGTGTGTGTGTGTGTGTGTGTGTGTGGAGTGAGGGTGGGGGGGATTCCTTAGAGAAAAGGCCACATTTCGGTGATCATTTATCACTGTCAGCCTCATAATGATTCCCCCTGCACTCCCCTATTGATGAGGATAATTACATTAGCTCAGAGTGACTGATCAATAAAGCGCGGGGGGAGAAAGAAATGCTTTATTATAAACCAACCTAAAGTCTCTCCACGACGGGAGGTTGTTGCTTTCTTTCTTCTCCCGTTTTCTTTTGTCATTACAAAACGAGCTTGGGGCTGAATTCTGCTCTGGAGTTATATGCTAAACCCAATTTTTTTTTTTTTTTTTTTTGCTGGTTGCATGTGCATTCAACAAGCCAGATGCTGCTGCTGTCCAGTGAAGAGGTCAGCTTTCTCAGCACAACAGCCATGCAGCGCAAACCAGCTCGGGTTCTGTCACTTCAGCTTTTCCTCACACAGTCCACACTTTCTCAAATGGCTTTTCCGGCTTGTTGTTGTTGTTGTTGTTGTTTATTTTTCCAGTTCAAGGTGGAATGATAAAGCAACCTGAAGTATTTTATCAGTCTGTAAAAAGGTGGGAGATTTGTGTAAATGAAAGATGAGTTAGAGACAGCAGATAAACACTTTAATGATCTAATGAGATCCAAAAATATGAGTCTCACACAAAGCATGCGCAGCGCGCGCGCACGCGCGCGTGTGTGTGTGCGTGCGTGTGTGTTTTAATTGTCAACAATTTATTCCCTGCAGGAATGTTGCTAACGCTAACGTTTTAATAATAATTTATAGTATAGGCTACCATTCACGCGTAATTATTATTATTATTATTATTATTATTATTATTATTATTATTATTATTATTATTATTATTATTAAAAGGAAACCCGTAATCTTTAATTTGCTACAAATATACTTCAGCTATTATTATTATTATTATTATTATTATTATTATTATTATTATTATTATCATTTATTATTGAAAGGAAAACGTATCATTTAATTTGCTACGAATACACTTCACCTATTATTATTGTTGTTTTGTTGTTGTTGTTGTCATCGTCGTCGTTGTTGTTGTTGTTACTATTCCTAAAATATAATAATAACAGTAACAAAAAGATACCAATAATAATACCAACAGCAATAAGAATTTTTATTATTATTATTATTAGTAGTAGTAGTAGTAGTAGTATTTATAGCATATTATAGCATATTCTTTATTATACTTACATGTTTAGGCCCATTTTTTGTACTTGCACCAAAAATATGACCGCGGTAGGACTCAGTAAACAAAATATCTAGGCTACAGGTTTTTCTTCTGTATTTCAGATATCATGACTCTCTAGTTTACAGAACTAAGACCTGTAAAACGCTGTGTTTTAATAGGAAACGATCAGACGGATAGGGGTAGACTGAAACTGTGGGGTATTCGATTCTTCCCTGTAGCTGAACATCAGCTTTATAACTAGTAGGCTCATGGTGAGGCTATTTTCTCAATTCAGCCCGATTTCATCACGCAGTCTGAGACTCCTTTCCTCTGCCCCAAGATGGAGAAATTTCTCCTGAGTTCAGCCGCGTCGCTGAAACCTTCAACATTGACCCAGAGAGAGAGAAATGACCAGTCAGCTCTTCAAAACACAAGAGGAAACAGTCAGCCTGGAAAACAAATAAAGCGCGATTGAGTAGAACAGATCTGAGCTGAGTGAAGCCTCGAGGATGATGAGCGTCATTCTCCAATCAGCTCAGATTAAGGGAATTAGTTGATATTCCCTCATTAGGTGCACTCCTTAGGGTGGCTCTTAGACTGCCTTTTCAAACTCGGCCAACATCCAACAAGAAAATAATCCCAGTTTTACTTAATAACCCGAGAAAAAAAGATTATATATATATCTTATATATATATATATCTTTTATATATATATATATATATATATATATATATATATATATATATATATATATAACACCAATAACCAGTGCCTAATCCTGTGAAACTAACAGACACAACGATTCGATTATTTCTATGTTGCTTTTTAGAAATTAAATTAAAATTGTGACTTTTCATATGTATCTGAAAACAAGAGGATCGAAAATATGCTGCAGAAAGCTCAGGGGGTAGCAAAGTGAGACATTTCACAAGAAGTGTAAATAAGAGTAAATACTGGCACACACACACACACACACACAGAGAGAGAGAGAGAGAGAGAGAGAGAGAGAGAGAGAGAGAGAGAGAGAGAGAGAGAGACTTAGTAACGTTATGGCGACCCCTTCTGGAGGAGAATATAACTGTGTGGAATGTAATATACGCATGCTCAAACTTCACACCGTTTACCAACAATTCTGACACAATTTGAACATCATTTCTTCATTATTGTGAGAAAACATTGTGCTAAATGACAGTCCAGAAACGAATGCTGAATCTGCATGCACAAATATTAATGTGATTGAGAAAATCCCTTGTACCTGAGACAATATCGTTAAAAAAACCCCAAATCCTCATCATCTGATTTTCCTACCAGTATTTTTTATTTATTTTTTTTTTTTTTTATTTTACTGCATATCTAGTCAGGATTTTTCCGGCTCAGTATTAGGTGTGATTAGGCCTTTCATCGTGTTTATATACTTATTTTTCTTTTAATATGTGCACATAAGCGAGAAAACAGGCTGCCTGATCGTCTATAGTACCAGATCAAATATTAATGTGTAAACAACATCAAATGCAAAAATGTCTTCGCATATGCCGCTTATAATCTTTTAACCTTTTAAGTAACTTAAACTGTCTGGTGTTAAAACGATATCCTAATTATTAATCAGCAGATTGTCCCACTCAGTGTTTTGCTGTACTTTGAAGTGTTAAACATGTTCATATGAGTGGAAGAGGGATTTCTCGGCCTGGGTTAGAAACACCAGTGTGAGTCATGCAGCAGGCAGCAGTGAGCTACAGTAAGGAGCTGGTCATTAATCTCAGCCCACTTGAACATTATGACTGAAAGAATGGGATCAGTAACCATTATCATCTCGGATGGCAGGGAACACTACACTACACTCCTGGTTTTTCCCAAACAAAACAATGTACAGAGGCCGGGAACTGCAGCATGCCTCATACCTTCTGCCTTATTTAGGCGAGCACAGAGAGCCCATAAGCCACAGAGTAAAGGCGGTAGAAATTCCTCCTCATCAAAATCATCATCATTATTATTATTATTATTATTATTATTATTATTATTATTATTATTATTACTACTACTACTACTACTACGACTACTACTATTACAAGGACAGCAACAATAACAACACCAACAATAATAATAATATTTAAAAAAAATAGGCTAATTGTGATTATTATGAAATAAATATCATACAAGATATTATAAAGACAATAATAATAATTATTATTATATAATACATTATCTAAACAATTAGAGGAATTAATAACATGTAACAACGACAATAAAGAATAGCGACTAGATAATAATAATTCTGTATTAAGATATTAATAATAGTTATAATTATAAACACATTATAAAATAATACTTAATGCTATCACTAAAACCAATAAGAATAATGAATGTCATAGTAAAATAAAACAAAACAAACAAACCTAATATAAGCCCTAGAGGAAAGGCTGTTGCTCTAGTTCATGGCGGCTCACAATTTATTTAGCTTGTGGGAAAAAAAAGCGTTCGATGTGGGAATTAGCAGGAAGTCCGACGGTCCGGGTTTTTTTTTTTTTCGAAAGTTTATTTTTGCTGCTCAACGAGAAGAAAACAAAAACTCGTTGACTTTACAAGTCCTTAACTAGCTTTAATCCCAGAGATAATGCCTAAAAATACAAGGGCACGAAAACGCGCCTATTGATCTATATCGATTTATGTAGATCATGAATGAATGAATAAATAAACAAACAAGCGGATAATACACAATAAAGCCTTTTGAAAATTTCCCATAGTTCACCACAGTTCCATTAAAAAGGTACAAGGTGCAGTAGCACTCAGATAATGTTTTGATGTTTTAAGTAAGAAAGTCCGACTGAAACTGAGCAGTTCTCCAGTCTCAGGGAAAGGAAAACAAAAGAACAGTATAGAACTGTATAGAAGAGTATAGAACTGTATAGAACAGTACAGAAAAATATAGAAGCGTATAGTACTGTATAGAACAGTACAGAAAAAGATAGAACTGTATAGAAGAGTATAGAACAGTACAGAACAGAAAAATATAGAAGAGTATAGAACTGTATAGAACAGTACAGAAAAAAATAGAGTATAGAAAAGAATAGAGTATAGAAGAGTAGAGAGAGGTATAGAACAGTATAAAAAGTATAGAGAGGTACAGAAGACTATAGAAGAGTACAGAAGAGTAGAGAGAGGTATAGAATAGTATAGAGAGGTGTAGAACAATATAGAAGAGTATAGAACAGTATAGAAGAGTTTAGAGATGTATAGAATAGTATAGAGAGGTATATAACAGTATAGAAGAGTATAGAGAGGTATAGAACAGTATAGAACAGTGTAGAAGAGTAGAGAGATGTATAGAATAGTATAGAAGAGTAGAGAGATGTATAGAATAATATAGAGAGGTGTAGAACAGTATAGAGAGGTATAGAATAGTATAGAGAGGTATAGAACAGTATAGAAGAGTATATAACGGTATAGAAGAGTAGAGAGATGTATAGAATAATATAGAGAGGTATAGAACAGTATAGAGAGGTATAGAATAGTATAGAGGAGTAGAAAGATGTATAGAATAGTATAGTGAGGTATAGAAGAGTATAGAAGAGTATAGAGAGGGATAGAATAGTATAGAAGAGTACAGAACAGTATAGAACAGAATAAAAGTGTATAGAGAGGTATAGAGCTGCACAGTGGGCTGTGTGTCACTGTTTTTACAGCACAGTGGTGGGCACACTGTTAGCAGGTGGGAATGCTGGTGTTGAAAACCAATAGCTGGTGTCAAGAGCCCTTTTTTTTTTTTTTTTTTTGCCTATCCGGACAGCTCATGGCAATAAATAGCAACAAGAGATGTCCAAACTATGACATAAGACAGCTCACGAGTTCAGGCAAGAAGTATGGAGCATATCAGGACTCATCCATTCTGTGAAAACAGAGTGAATCACAGATTCAGCAGCTGCTTTCTCAACTCTATGCATTTCCTGAGCCATCATTAATACTCAGATAAGCTCACGTTAACTAGTAATGCCACATATCTTATCTGTAAACACAACTGTAATTAATGTTAGTCTAATGATAAAATGCAGGAGTGGGGTGTCTAGACCAGACGCACCTGGAGACAGGAAGTAATCATAAAAATGAACTGGTTTAATGGAAAATAGCTTTCTCTGTGGCCTACTGGGTTAGTTATCAGTCATGGTCATTATGAGATTCTGATAAGGAACACTTTAAGCAATCTTTGCATTTTCGGTTTATACATTTCATTTAAAGTTAATTTAGTAGTTCTCGTAGAAGTATTTTTGTTTTGGTGCTTTTTTTACATATGTATTTTGACTGGTGTAAACACTAGGAATTCATATGTAAATAATATACACAATTCATAGCCAATATATAATAAACGAAAGATACTTTCTACTGCCAACTGCTGAAAACTTTAGTTTATTCAAGTTAACCAGATTTCTTTGCTAGCGATGGATTTATAATGCAGCAATTTTTTCATCATTGCTGTAATCACGCAGTTGAGAGAACTTTATTAAGCAGGTCCAATGGTTTCAGGTCCAATGGTTTGTTAAAATATACCACTAAAAGTGCTCATGGGAAAAGATAAGGCTTGCAGTAGAACATGTAATTATTCACCAGAGCACAACCCAAAAATAATGTTCGTAAAGCAAAGGGGTGGCTTGTCACCTACATCTTCGTTCCCCTCCAAACCAAGCATGCCATCCTCCCCTGGCCATCACCACACAAAAAATATTATGTTGCCACTAGCAACAATTTAATGAAATAACTAATCACATCTGCCTTCTTAAAGATTTCTGAAACGAGGCAGTGGCCACATGTATTTCCACATTGTCTCATCTCTATGTTGAGTATAATATATGATTTATTTTATGATGATAAATGATCACTGGGCTTGTTTAGGGAAAAAAAAACAACCCGAGAATACTTTTGAACGTCTGTCTGAGCAGCCTGCAGCGTTCTGATAGCTCTGTGCTATCAGCAGGATTGGTAGCACTGGCTGTTTTGGAAAAAGCCGGGGTTAAGTGTGCAGATACATGCAAACATGCAGACACAAACACAGCATCAATATCAACCAAGAACATTTGTTTCATAGTAACAAGGCAGTGACAGCTCTCATCAGGAGATCTCACTCACAATTGTGAACTTGCGGCTTGGGCGCGCCACAGTTTGTTTTCCCTGTATCATATTCTTCCTCAGTTCCCTCACCAACTACAGAATCATATTTTCCCAACCCTATGTTTGAGTCACGCATCTTTCTGAATGTTATACTATCTCCTGCTTGCCTTCCAGTGTCCAAAAGTCACTCAGGTCTATGACCTTTAGGAACGTACAGCACGGCGACCTCCCCCACCTGCCAAAGTCTCGTCCCACCCCCAAGGTTAAAACAAAGGGCCCTTTATTTGAAGCTTCCCTTCATGTCTCAGAGGTGTTACTGTAAAACAAACAAATCAAATGTTTGAAAGGGTGAGCTTTGAGAACAATGTGTCCTTACATTCAGCATAAAGGCATATTATGTCTACTTTCTTACAGAAAAGAACTCCATATATGGAAAAAGTTTTAGATACACGTCTCAACCTTTGGATTTTTTTTAACCTCACTCACTACCTACATCATGCAGAAAATCAGACTTCGTACAAAGTGGGAATTGTTTCTACAGGAGACAGCTCGAGATAGCAGAGTGCAATCGTAAATAAATTCCTCAAGTAGACCATAACCCTAAAAAAAAGTGACATTAAATATACATGTATTCTAAATAACAGTACATGCTCTATAAAAGTTTAAAAAATATAGTTCCAAAATAAATAAATAAATACATTCACATAACATAGTATGATAGTATGAACCTAAAAGGACATTGAAAGACGAACAGTACCTAACATGAACGTCGCAATGCAGTCTGAGAGTAACGATATTCTCTCTCACAATTCTCTCAAAACCTGGAATCAGATCACACAATAAGAGTTAATTGTTACTAAAGAAGTTCAGATCATTTTTGCCTGTCTGTGAGTAGCCCAGTGGATCCGAACTAAATCTACAGCAGCTCATGATCGCACACCTGCTGTGGCAGTGAAAGATAGATATGTTAATGGTGGAGTGCACACAGCTGTGCAGAGTGCTTACAACCTCAGCCAAAGTTAAACAACAGCTGAAATGCCATTTCGTGCCTGCACATACATCCCATCTGATTGTAATAACAATCTGGATCTATTCTCTCCTGAAAGATGTCTTCAAGCTTTTATTCCCTCCGATTTTTCTAAAGCTGTACTTTGCTGTTTTTGTTTTTTTTTCTTTTCAAAAAGTAGAGTAGGCTCTATTTTCACATTGAAACGGTAACTGCTTTTATCAAATGACACAGTTATAGAATTAATAGATTCTCACAGGATGCTTTATGAATGTAGTGTTTAAACAAAACAAAACAAAACAAAAAAAAGATAATCTTCTTTTTTTTAGCACAATTTTTTTTTTTTGCCAGAAGTGTGTTTTAATTCATTCAACAATGTGTTAAGCATTTGATGTCATGAGTCATGCAACACTTTCAGTTTTCAAACAAATAAAGTCAAAAAGAAATAAGCACGGTGACTTTGTCTCTAAGCTTTTAGAACATGCTTTCTATCGAGTCTTGGCCAGTCTGCGGTGCTGAGCGGTCTCCGTGCTTGGCCAGAGTCGGTAATGGAGAGAGCATGCTGAGCGCTGCTGTAGCCCATTACGTGAACCTCTCTCCCACATTAATAAGCAAGCGCAATCCTCTGTGGATGGCCATTCTTTGGCATATTGTCCGAGTAAAGCTTATAGGCGCATGCATTTGTGGGATGTCTGGCTGCAAGAGCACAACAGAGGAATGGACTTGCATTTGATGAGAAGATCTTGAAGATACAGAGCAGCAGTTTCTATTCTCAGAATATGCAATGTGCCTCTTGAAAAGAAATTAAGAATCAGTATAAATAAATACTTGTACAGTCATGAAACACTTTACATATTAAAGAAAAAAAGAAAACATGATTACAAATGACAATCTTGATGACTGTGGTGTAAATGCATGCAAGGTACTTCCACTTAACCCAGTGAAAGAACAGCTGGACACAAACAACAACATGAGGCAGCCCTTATATGGCGAGCGCTTTAACAGGGGGATTGTTGTGACAAGAACAATGAATCTAAAACTGGAGAGTGGAGGCTGCCTAGGAAAAACACAAAAATAAAGTTGCAGTGTACTTTATCATTTATTGGAAACCTGCAATTGCATCATGGAAATCTCAGCACCCTTGTCTCATCTCTGACCTTCCTTTGTAGTGACATTTAAAAAAAAAAAAAAAAAAAAAAAAAAAAAAAAAAAAAAAAAAGCACTATTTTGTTTGCATTGTATGCAGAAACTAATTTATAGCGGTTGACCCGAGCTCCTCTTTTGTGCAACAGCCATCTTGAAAGACAATGGCAGGAAGGCTTGAAAGCTGAGAGGAACTGAAACGGCTGTTTACTATTTTTTTCGTCTTCTTTATTTCACATTGCATTTTGCTCTCTTTTAAAAAAAATGCTGTTTTTTGTGCCCAAAAGGCGCTGTAAAGTGATGTCTAAGCATTCCATAGCCGTGCAATAAGGCTCCGTTAACTGGACGCTGGGGGGCCGTCGTTTTGTACCGTTTGGAGGAATGGGCCCGACAGAGGAAATCATGGCTGCCCCGTGACCCTTCTCTGACCCCCGGTGTTTGAGGCCTAAACGGAGTAGGGGCGGCATTAGGGTTAGAGGTTTAAGGGTAACAAATCATGTAACACTTTATTGCCATTGAAAAGTAGAGAAGAGGTCCACACGGGCTGGAGGAGTGCTGTACGCTCTGAAGGGCGGATTAGGGGGGTGGGGGGTGGCGAGAGAGGGGGAGAGAGAGAGTTGTGTTGTGTGTGTGTGTGTGTGTGTGTGTGGGGGGTGGGGGGGGGTCAGGGATGGGTAAAGCTCTGCTGCACTCCTCCCTGAGAGGAGCAGGTCATAGCAGGTCTGGGCCTGATTAACACTGAGTACAGGGAGGGGAAGCTCTTGATCTCGCTCATATCTCACCATGGTACTGCAGCTCCGAGGCCCCGCTCTCGTCTTTCATCCAGACAGCATGCAGAAAGAGTCTCATGGAACGCCAACCTGTGTTCTCCTACAGTCTAGGGAGATTGTGTGTGTGTGTGTGTGTATATATTTTATATATATATATATATATATATATATATATATATATATATATATATATATATATATATATATATATATATATATATTTAAACCATATACAGTAATTTTCCTTTACAAATTTAATCAACCTTAGCTTACTTAATAAACCTGTCCAGACTTTCAATCCCCCCCCAAACAGAGTACTAAGCACAAATTCCAGGTTATTTGACTTTATTGTCTATTTGTTTTTAAAGCAAGTTTAACAGTCATGTGAAAGACAAAAGGAAAAAAACAAAAGCTTGAATATCACCATTACTCAAAACCACTTGGCAAACCTGTGAAATGTCCCAAATAAAAAACAGAAGGAAAGGTCAGCAAACGGAGCTCCAAATGGGACCACACCCTTATCAGAGACAAAGAGAGAAAATGAAGAACATAAACGTTGATAACGGGGATGACCTCTGTGCTGGTCTCACGAGTTTGCGCAGGGGCAGAATGAAGAGGAAAAGGGCTATGATAAGAGGTCTCCTTCTTCCTGAAGGACCAGGAGGTCCAGGTCCAGTCCAGGACTCCAGGCTCCCTGGCGTGATTTTTAACTGAGGTACGATTCCAACTGTGATCCCTGGGAGTTCAGCTAGAGTTCAGGGCAGATGTTTGCCAATAGTTGCGCGCAGCAGGAAAACTAGATTACTTCCGGATTCACATCTCCACCAGCAAATGCCCTGTGACCCCACACTCCCTCAGCCTCAGTATAACCCTCAGCTATAGCGTCAGCACTGGTCTGGACTATGGCCCAGAGTCACGATGTCTGAGGGGAAACAGTCTTTGAGAAGGATCCCTCGGTCCCGCTGGCAGTCCAGTTCTGCTATAAAGCCATACCAGTAGATGACCAGACCCGGACCAAACCTGCAAATAATGAATTCAGTTCAGAATTACATGCAATCAAGAATAGCTGCTTTAAAAGGATTTTCTTGGCTTGATTAGTAAAATGATGAAAACCCACATGCGATGGGAGGGAAAAAATAAACACAACCAAATATTTGCTTTTGATCCACCCCTTTAGGAAACATGACAAAGAGTATAAAACAAAAGCTGTCTTCTGATAAGATCGACAGACGATGCAAACCTTTACAATGGAATTCAACAATAATAATACTGAAGAAGAACAACGCTGGAAATGAGTGCTTCAGACAGAACGCTCACAGTGAGCACAGAAAACAGTGAGGCCACAAAGGAGGGAGCAGTCTCACTCTAATCGTGCATCTGTCAGTACAGTTGCAGTACGATCCAGCTGTTTCATTCACATGGACACTTAAAGTGCAGCCATTTTGGCTTGGCTCATGTTGCACTTCTGGAGAGCTATAAATAACAGCACTCACCCACTTGCTGAGAAAACCTGACAGTTTTCAGATACCTTTTTTTCTGATCCCTTTCTTATTCCAACTTGACAGGTTTTTTTTTTTTTTTGTATTTTGCTAGTCACTTCATATATCTACATTCAGCTCAGGACCAACACAGATAATTATAGCTTTTTATTTCCACAACAGTACGGAAGTATTTTACACTTTCCTAGCCAAACTATAAATCATTTTTTGGTGATATTTACTATGCCCTGAAGAAAAGTGAGGAGCCCGTCCATCGAGGAACGATCATGGCTAGTTCTTTGAACTTCAAGATGCAGACATAAAGTCAGAGTCTGGGTCAGAGTTATGATTCTTTTTAGGTGAGCGCAGAGATGCACACCAATCCAGATTATTTAGTGAAACTGCCCAGAGATAATAAATGGGGCTTAGATGTCCCTACTGAGGCAGACAGGAAGCCGCCTGACGGGCTATGCGGCACTACAGGAAGTTCAGCCCTGAGGAACAGTTCATAAAGTCCCAACTGTGATCAATCATGCCATCAGCGAAATACTGCTGTCTCTGTCAACATCAGAGCCGTGATTAGATGCTCCATGCTGCACTTAGCTCCCACAAACACCTCAATCACTGCAATCATCATCTACACTACGGTTATTACAACTTTCATCATTCACGCCCTCGTCCCTACTTCCTGACTGCTACCTCTTACTATATCTATAAATAACAAGCTGTTTGACCTGCATTGGACAAGTCGGGGCAACTGAACTGTGTAAATAAACCCAAACCCCAGCAGAAGTGCAGAGGCTTCTGCACAAAGAATAGCGAGTACGTGTGACGGCGGACCAGCATTCCCCGTTTTACAGGCTGTGATTTACAGTTCAGTATCTCTGGGCAAACACGCCAAAACTAACAGCCCTGGAGAGGGAGAGCGAGCCCACAGATGCACTGCAAGTTCACCACAAAGTCACACAGCTTAGTCATTCAGTAGAGCATTCTATAGTGCAAGTTCACCCCTCCTCCCCCCTTATACTGTAACAGCCCCATATTCTTTTACATTGCTGTATGGATGGCCATTCTTTTTATGGAAATGTTATGGAAACAAAATCTAAACATTTACATTAGATAACTTTGGAGCAAGGTTAAGACAGACTTTTATTGAGCATCAGTGTGCATTGCTCTTTTCAGCCAGTGCGATTGGGGGGTGCACAACAGGAAAAAAAGCGAGGAGGGTGTAGAGAGAAGGGAAAGCAACCTTCTGAAAAGGTTAAAACTGTACATCAACAGATAAGGCACAAGTGTACGATACATCATGTCCCTGGGTTGTCAGGGGCGTCCAGGCACAAATTGAAACAAGCAAAATTATAAACACTGGGGAACAGTGTCACCAAGGCTGCACCGTGAGGAAATAAATGGAGTTTGAATTCTATTTTGAATTAATAAAGTCCATACAAGGGGGACCTTGAAATAAATCCCAAAGCTAAAAAAAAAAAACTGGCAATACAACGGATGGGTAGTTGGCAGTGGAACGGGAGGAGGCGAAGGGCAAACAACAGGGGTCTCAGGTTAAGGAGACGGGCTTGTGACCATATCAAAATAAATAATAATAAAAAACCCCAATGAAAGGTTTCCATAAATAATGTGGCAAACGACACAAGGCTCAGATTATAATTGTGGTCTATTATGTGGGCCAGTGCTCCATCACCTAAAGCTGGCACCCGCGACGCTCCGGGAAAGTCGGTCATCTTCCAATAAACATCTAACTGTGTAACGAGTTGGTGAAATTGTTTGTGAAATGTAGCTAATTTGGAGCGTGCTAGCTTTGGCGGGCGGAGTAAGTGGGATGCCGTGGAGAGCGCTGCTGGCAGACACACTGCCATTAGCCGTAACGAGCGGTCTGCATTTGATTTTGAAGCAGGTGCCATGCTGGTTAAAACGGCAGCTTAATGAGAGCACAGCACTTAAGAACAAAAACCCAAATGGAGGTGCTGAGAGAGTAAGCTGCCATTAGGGGAGGACCCCCCCCCCCCCACCTTCTCAATGCACACGTGTAATCGCTGCATAATTAAATAACTAATTACAGCGCTCCATGGTGTTGTCTCCAGATCACCACAGCACCATTTAGCATCTTCTATAGTATACCTTTTCATCATAAATGCACCTAAGGCCTGAACCGAACCCCTGAACTTCTGGGGATGAAGTGAAACCTAGTACACAGTTCTATGGCATTTCTAAATGGAGCAAGACTTACACTACTCTTTCACACACCAAAAAAAAATTTAGAAAATTTTAAGAGTTTGGTACAAATGCACCTTTTTACAAATTCCATACATCTGTCAAAGTGCTGACATTCATTACACTGAATCTGGACATTTTATGTTGCACTACCAACCTGTATCACAACCCATGGTGACAAAGTGTGAATATAAAAGAGAACAGAAGAGAGAGAGAGAGAGAGAGAGAGAGAGAGAGACCAGGGTTTGTGCTGTCACAGCTTTGGCCTGGCCTGGCTTTCGGCTGGTGATTAATTGGTGTTTATTTATAGGGCTTGAACTGGGTGATAGGGGGCGGGGGGCCTACTCAAGGCTGCAAGCAAGGCGATATCAGCACAGAACCTCCGTCTCGCATGTTTTATTCGACCAGCCTGGGGCCCTAGCTACAGCAGCCCAGTGATAACAAAAAAGCTTCCACACAAACAGGATATTTGAAGAGGTATGGCCTCGCCTGGACAGAACAGTGCAGGCAGTAAACAAGAATTGTGCGCTGGTCCACTCTTCATAAATATCACAAACAGCCAAACAGCCTGCCATTAGCATCCGGCTTGCTAAAGACAAACTCTTATTGTGCTGGAAGCATTCAATTCTCTCAGGTATGTAAAACACAAACACAAGGTTGAGATGGGCTACGCTTGGCCTTCAAATGAGCCCCAGACACCAGCAATGTAATTAAGCGAGAACACACTGCCATAAAAAAAAGTCCCGTCCTTGTCCAGGTGTAATTTTTGAAGACGTTTTTATGTCTGCTTTCTGCCCCTGTCAATGAGGTTTCAAAACGCGATGCGACACAAATGCCCCAACTTGCTCCTTGTTTGATTGCAGAGTGTAGTTGAAATTTACACCCACAGGCATGGCTTGTCAATACAACCAGGGAGATTAAAGAGGGACTTAAAACGGCATTTTATCAGCAAACCTTGGGCACCGCTGCGACCCTGAGGACCAGAGAAGCCTTTAGTTTTGGAACTCATTCAACCACTGACCATGCCAGCACCAGCCAAAGGCTCTGCCCGTCTCACATATTGATAACCTCATTAATGCAAGAACGTTAAGACCCACACCCTCATCCAACATGTGGCTATAATTGTGTAAAACCATACAGCACTCATTATCCTCCGCTCATGTATTAATGACCACCGCGCTACTGGTGAGGTGAGATCCAATAAACGCCTGGCCTGTCTGCGATAATGACTAAGGAGATGGCACTTGCACTTTTAGGCACTTAATTTCCTTTGAAATGACAAGGTGAAAAGCAATGAAGACACTGGCCAATACCAAAGGGTCAGCAATAAGAAAGGTCTTGAATGACCCCATCTAAAATTATAGAAAAATGAAAAATGAACCAAAAGCTATCTCCTATGCATTTGGTCTTCGTTAAAATGGAATGGGAAAAAAATGAGACGGGAAACTGTAGCTGCTTTCTTTCTCCATTTTGGGAGGCAGTTGTTTGTCTTTGAAATTGTGCTGCCGTGAAATGCACAGCTTAGATCTGCAGTGTCACGCTCTGACTCATTTGGACACGTGCTTGGCTGCTTTGGCCAAATGGCAAAAACAAAACAACCAGAAGGTCGGTCTATGATCTGTTCAGAGTGCAGACCAGAGGGCGGCTCAGAGCAGTCTGCCTCATGATTTTCTGAAAAAAGTTCTTCAGAACAACACGTGCAGATCAGCCAGCAGTCCTTTACCCAGGAGCAACTGTTCCACTTCCATGACTGGGTTCCTTTGGGGAGTGGGCTCACGTAGAGACCCTCACCCTCTCTCTCCAGATCAAGTGTCAGGTGACCTGGAGTTTAAGAGTGGTCTGTTCTGTATCACCATAAATGTGATACTGTCTCATGCAAATGAATGAAAACCTGCAACGGTCGTAAGGATGGATTCATTGACATGATGTTTCTCAATATTGATGTATGCAGTGTGCTTGCATGGTGGTGCAGGGAGTTGCGTCATCACCTCACAGCCCCAGGGTCCTTGAGTCGACCTTGGTCTCAGGTTACTGCCTGAGCAGAATTTTGCACGTTCTCCCATGTTCATATGGATTTCCCCTGGGTTCTTCAGTAAGTTCCTCCTACTGTCCAGAAAACATGCCAGTATGGCAAATGTGTGTGTGTGGTGCTCTGTGATGGATTGATGTCTATTCGTCCCTGCCTAGTGCTCAGTGATTTCCGGGATAGGCTCCGGATTTACAAGGAATCTGAACATGTTAATGACCATGATTCCCACTCCAAATCAACAAAAGCAGTTTCAAAGCACGGAATATCGGACTATTTTGTATATTTTACCTGAGTATCCAACTAATTTACAACAAATCAAGAAAACTATCCAGGGGACACAGAGGGAAAAAAAAGAAGCAGTGATGCAGGTCTGTGATGATGGAAAGAACTGCTTCTGGTGTTAATTAGCAGATGAGCTCATGTTATAATGATTAACGGGTCTCTCTGTAGCATGACAAGGAAGAAGTTAGCATGATGAGGATCAGTGGGACTTTTGTGACGGTGTCGAGGGGATACATGTTCCTTTAACCTGTTATTCTTAACTCCCAGTAGCTCTCATCAATAATTAGTAAATCTCTCTAGAGGGAAAGGAACAAATCCTCCATTTTGTTTTGAGAAGGCCTGGCCACAAGACATGTCCTAATCCTGCCCTTAACCCAGCCTGCTAATGTGTTTCCAATTTATGATGAGCCCCTCTGCAGCCATGGTGGTAATCAACAACAGTTTGGAGTGTAACCTAAGCCGGGTCTGGCTGGGTTGACCCAGGCGCCTCTGTGCTGGAGTGTCCAGCATCTCTGGAGCACAGAGACCTGTAGGAGATGTGTGTTGTTCAGATAAACAAGTCTCCATCTCTCAGGCTGCAGTGCACGACTTTGGTGTTTAATGGCTTGCATGATCTTACATGCACACATATGGGTGAAGGAGACTTTGAAAGCTCTCACCACACTGTCAAGTCCTTTTTTCACTCCTCCCTGTTCAGATTTATCTGTTTAAAATTTTTTTTTAAATGGATATTTTAAAAAAGATCCGTTGGCTGCAAATTGCCACTTCACGTTTCCAGATATTGAATTTGCATAGAGAAAGATGGAGGAGGACAGATAAATTACTGTTTCTTATAAATAGGTGTGAAAGTTGGTTGTCTGACACCCAAGGTAAAAAAAAATAAAATAAAAAAAACACAAGAAAGAAAAGAGCCCCCTCCAAAATAAACGCAGCCAGTGTACAGACGGCCTGTGTGAAAACAGGCCTGGCTTTCATCCAAATTGCCACCTTTGGAGGTGCACAGTGGTGTTACCGCCTCTAAATCAACATGTCAGCACCATAGCATCTGAACTTTACCTTCAGCCTATATTGCTCACAGCTATTCAGCAGCTGTAATGAATTGTAACTCCAGTCACCTTGGCGCAAAAAAACAAACCAAGAAGGCCAGAGAGAAATGTGCAAAGAAAAAGAACAATTTTTCACCTGTAGATGGACAGGACTAAGATTTGTTGTTCACTGACAAACAATAATAATCACACTGGGCCATCAAGGGTGAGCCTGGTAGACTGAGGTCAAAATTAGAGCTCAGTTCTGCCCCGTATCTAGCAGAGTGGATTTAAGAGAGAAAGCCGTGTGCTAACTCAGCACTGTGTTTACATTCTTGGGGGTAATTTTAGCCCCAAGGGGACATACAAGGGCCACGGTGTCATTTAGCTTCATCACTAACCAGTTGCCTCGGCATGGGACCAAAGAGTTTGTGGGTGGTATAGAGACGTGGTGCACCAACACACACACACACACACACATATATATATACACCCATATTGCAAAAAATAAAATATGAGCGGGATAAAAGTTTGGTATTTGAACATATACTGCATATAAGTATTATGTAAAAATGTTCTCAGGCAAGAAGACAACAGTACAAGCAAATGAAATATTTAACTACTGCAACAGGATTCTTGCCCATTACTTATAAGGAAATTCCAGATCTTTAATGATGATGTTGTTTGGATTGATTGTTAAACTTTCCACACTTTTAATATTTATGGCAAATGATTAGGTTTTTTTTGTTTGTTTTGTTTTTAAAGACTATGACATATAATAAACATAAAACATGACATGTTATAAGATCATATGTGTACAGCATTAGTGTTTTGATATTACTTACACCCAAATTTTGGTCCAAAATATTTTCTGAATTTTCATACTTTTCCAAGTTTGGAAATTTGTGCCCTTAAATGCACTTTATCCAGACACTCCAGTCCTGAACTAAACAACTCTAGGATATGTTATTTTTTAACTATTCAACTACTGGCATTGGCAGATAGCTGAAAAAAAAGAGAAAATATTTTATACAATTAAATAATAAATTAGTATTAAATTAACATTATGAAATGTATAAATTTTTTTCATTTTACCAAAGGGACTAGCAAGCAATTAAATAAAAAAAAAAGCTTTGCTGTCACAAAACCTTAACAAGATAAAACACCTGAAAATGCTAACAATCTTCCTCAATCTCAATGTGTGGTATGATTTAGCACCACAGTTGGCAGACTTTACTTTGATGATACAAAATCAGATTTCATTGTCGTTTTAAAAAATTTACAAAGCAAACAAAACATGAGTAGGACCCCGGTGACTAGGGCTTCAGCTCCTCTCAGTCACAGCACCATGGGGTTTCAAAAACACCACACAGGCTCCTGCGTGTGGACTGGCTACACTAATTAGCCAGGGGATCAAACTGGAAGTTAAATATTCCGAAACATGTAATGGAAGAACGAAAGGGTAACGTGCTGGGGTCAGTCTGACGCCAAACACTGGTCCTCAGGCAATGTGGTATTGATTTTCACTCGTTTGGAAGGGTAGGGGGCTGAGTGTGTGTGTGTGTGTGTGTGTATAGAGGGGCAACTAGGGCACTGAGCTTATGGACTGTCATGCTGACAGTTTAACCCTGTTTTCTAAAGGAAACAAACAGAAGGACGTCCTCGCCTGATAGCACTGATCTGTGGATGACACCATGTTGCCCTAAACGATGTCTTTTTCGCTGAAGGGTAAAAGACTCTCAGGGACGTAAACCCAAAGCATAAACCCGCAGCACAGCAGTAGGCCACCAGCCTGGACTACAAACAGTATCACGTGCTGCTTTACAGGTGCTCAGTGAACCAAGACAGAACTGACTCGAGTTAACACTAGCAGCTTTCTGTAATTTTGCTTAAGGTCACTAAAAAGGCTTGCAGACTAAAAAAGGAGAAATATTTGAAGGAATATCACATGCTATTATAGGAAAACAATCGGGTCTGGAATGGTGTGATATTTTCCTATAACAGCATGGTCCCAGTTTTTACCACAACGATTTGTGAACCACTACAATCTTTAATATATTAAAGAACAAAATGTCATGCTTTGTAACCATATATAGCCATGTCTGCTAAATAAGTTTGTTCCCGTTATCACTTGTACAGAAGCTATAAGCAGGCATTCCCTCACCAGCCTCTTTTTTTTCTCCCCTTGCTTGAAGTAAATAATAAATAAATAAATAAACAAACAACTTGGTTGCCATAGGAAAGCACACCGTGCACTGTCCTGAAGACTTTCCTGTGCTGGAAAATCTTTCTGATCATTATATATATATATATATATATATATATATATATATATATATATATATATATATATATATATATATATTATACTGACACTCCGGAGTATACGGAGACGGTGACTCCTTCTAAATACACATCTCTAAACAGAAGACTTCACCATATGAATAATTATACATTTTACTTTGTCAAATAGCAACACATTAAAAAAAAGAATCAGTTTATTATTTGCCTTGTATTAAATAGAGTGAGTCCCATACAAATCCCTGTGCATATGTTACACCAGGACGTATTAGAACATTTGAGAACGAATAGAACGCTTAGGTTACAGCTGGAAGTACTGTGCTGTTATAGAAAAGTAAGCAACACCCTCTGATTGGAGAATTTAAACTTGCTGTGGTATAAATAATATACAAAATAACCATTAAGAAAGTGAAAAGCATGAGCATAAATCCTGGCTAAAATGTTTATTACAGGACGAAATTAAAGGATATGAATTTTTTAAGCAGATAGGTGGTCAATTATAGCAAACATTAGGACACCCCAAAAAGCTGCTTTATTCTTCTCGATCATCTTGTGCTTTGTCAAGGGTGGAAGGTCTGCAGCCTTTGGTCATTTTCCCCATCTGATAACTTAAAAAAAAAAAAAAAAAAAAAACGGCCCACACTTTTCTCCTCAAATTGCCTCATCTCTCCATCAGAATGCCAAAGGGGACTCCATTAGGCAGGTCCTACACAGTCCTGACCCCTTCTCAACTCACACACCACCACCACCACACTCAATTTAGCCAGCCCCTTCGTCCTGAGAAGCATGTCCACATCAAATTAGAGCAGGCCCCCATTGTCCTTATTATAGCTTGGGAAAATGCCATCATGACTGATGCTACGGGGTCCCTCGCTTGTCACTAGTTGTCAGCCAGACGTGGAGTTTGGATACACATAACTGACAGGTAATCTTAATGTCTTCAATTAGCCTAATTAGTCGCGTCATAAACAATTTGATAAGTGCTCGGCCAAGGCAAACACAAACACACACACACAAATGCACATGATAGGCAAAGCACCAGAGTGTGTGGATGTGTGTGTGGGGGGAGTGTGTGTGTGTTAATGAGAAGGGTAATGGGTTTATCAGTGACGAAGTGCATGCCTTCTCCTTTGTCTCCCCGTGTCCCAGCATGCTCAGCTGTGCAGTGCTTTGTGCTACCTGGTCACTTCAAATTGTACCATCTCCTTTCATTAGCACATCGCCCAGTGAGAATGTGAAAGGCTGTGACAAAATTCATTTAAAGGGAGTGGGAGCAGATTGCCTGAAGCAGGTGCTATAAGGGAGATAAAACAAATGCAGGTGACACTGTGTGAGTGTGTGTGTGTGTGTGTGTGTGTGTGAGAGAGAGAGAGGGAGAGAGAGACAGAGAACAAGATGGAGTATTTTCTGTATTAAAAGTGGTGGAGAAGTGTGTGATCCCTCATCCAAGATGGCTTTCTAAATAAGCATTTGATTTATTGCTATATTTATAATGAATAGTTATAATGTATATTAAAATTTTTAGACAGAAATAAAGTTATGGCAACATTTGCACGTGTTTTTAAGACAAAAAATGAATTTGGGATAGATTCCTTTTCTCAAATTCTCAATCATTGGCATAAATAAATAATAATAATTTTTTTTTTAAACAAAACGCACCCCATCCCATTTAATATGTACGTAATGATTTCTCTTATTTACACACACTCATTATTGACGGCCTCGCATACTCCACTAATCCTTAAACAGCAAACACATTCATGCTCAAAACCAATGGGAACTAATTCAACAGATGCAAAAGCAAGCATTTCTCACAGAACCAAGCAGAGTTGAATTTGCACGACAAAAACGACAACGTTAAGATAAAACTGATGGAGCCTCGAGGTAACCTGAGCGAGCGCCGGTCTCGGCTGTGCAAGCCCTCTAGAGCAGGTGCCCGATGAGAGCTTGGCGTTGTGCGCGTCACAGACAATTACAGGAGGAGGGACAGATCCACGGTGGACCCCTGTCTCCGCTGTTGACCCCCGCCCCAAGTGACGACTCAGACAGCAAAAAGGGAAGAAAAAAAAAGAGGGGAAAAAAGGAAAGAAGGCCCGTCACAGGAAAGTTGTAATAGGAAATTGCTTTTGGCAACTATTTGTTCAGCACCAGAATCATTTTTTGTGCCAACACAGTGAGCCCCATTGGAAAACAGGGCAGGTCTCCCTAATGAGTAATCTATTTCAAAGCAGTCTTGTCTGGGCATGACAGTTTACTGAGAGGCTTGAAGAACTGGTAATTACCAGTGTTACGGGGCAATTAATGCATATTACACTGCGGCACTCACGGCGGTGACTGTCAGCTCCCCAATAAAAATGAGCACTCTTCAGCTAAAGGGTGACATTAATTGGACCTTTAATGACTATGCACAGGAACCAAGCCAAATAGGAACAAAACAGGGGACTCTGCCTGACTTCAGGAGTGGGGTGGAAATTGTACTAAAAATGAGATTAATTGCTGTTGAGAGAGGGGGGAAAAAAAGAATAGAGGAAGTATTAAAAAAAGGATGAAATTATAGGCTTTGGAGAACAGGAGGTTCTTGTTGCAATGACAATTCTTAATTATCTTATATATTCTTTATGTTAGGAGTGGGCCAGTAATAGCTTGGAGGGTTTAGATATGAGGTTAATGTGTAGCATAGTACATTTTCTCGAATCTAAAAATGTCCACAGGAGTTTCTATTTCTAAGGATATATTTTAGATGATATAGCCATACATATGGAAACAAAAGAGAATGGAAGGGGTGAGTTTCTGTCTCTCCAAGGCCTTTAAAGAGGGGGTTTGTTTTCGTGCGGTAATGAATGATGAGCCACTTCAGCAGAACAGGGTTTCTTATAAAAAAAAAAAAAAAAAAAAGAAAAAAAAAAAAGCCTATTGTCTGTGTTATAATGACCGAAGTGGAAGAAGCTTAATTAGCAGAGGAATGAAGAGTCCTTCAGCTCATGACACCTCTGAAAAGACTTGCTCCTCGGGTGCATTTTAAACACCCGCTAAAAACAAAGTAGCTAGTTCTTTCATTAACACCAAGCAGAAATTGGGGAGACTTTCAGCACTTGACAGAGTGTTTATTTATGAGCACATAGCGCTGGTCATATTAAGTAGCCTTGATTAATACTGTTTATCTGCGCACGCTCCACCTGAATATGCAAGCGCACGAATCAAAAATATTCACATGCAAAACATGCAGACATTTGCATGCATTTTTGATTTGGTGTTTCCGCAGCACTTAAAATATGCGCTAGGAAGGAGAGCAGCGCTGCCTGGTGTGCTGTCACGCCGCACACTCACACTGTCATTGGTGATGAGAGAACTTCCCAGCTTCAAAGCAGCTTTGCGTTGGAAAGGAGAAGGAGCAAATATTTGAATTGCAAAACCACATCATCTTCCGACGGGAGAAAATTCAAGACAACTTCCAAGAGTTAAAGACCTACATTTCCCCCGAACAAGCGAACCCTCAGCAAACTGTTAAAAGGAGGGGGCCCTCTAACGTATTCCGTATAAGCACCTTCCTCGGTAATTTAGCGTATCGAAATTTGTGTAATGGGATGTGACACGTTTCAGAGGAGGGCTCGAGAAGAAATGTATAAATATAATACGAGAAGAGCACCATAAAAATGTTTTAAGCAAGCCTTATATTAAACAGAAATCCAGCGTATAAACCCAGGGTTCTCCGGCGACCTGACACAGTTTTGATTACGGACTGAAGTGTAATTACTTAAGCCATCCTTAAAGAGCGGAGGAGTTAGGAACGTCGTGATACTCAAGTGCCAATTCTGTTCCATCAACAGCTACTGTTTCAAACCATGCAGGAAGCATTTGCCTACCAAATAAAAAGTCCATTTGCAGAGCTATTTGCACTCTTTTTTTTGGATGTAGTGCAGTACTGAATAAAAGCCCATTTTCAATCATCAAGGGCCACGGTGTCATTCTGGGAAATCAATAATATAAATAAAATTTTTAACAGACGACAGAGAACAACAACAAAAACCAAACACGAACAAATCCCAAACCAATCCAAAACTGAACCAAAAAAAAAAAACCCCAACAACCCAGAAATATGACATTTAACATCACAATAAGAGAGTCATGGACAGCATTCATATCAACAAATTGCTATCTTCAAATTACTGAAATAACACTTGTCTACAACTGAGGGTGAACAAAAGTACATTGTATTGCATTCATCTGTTTTTCATAATGAAATAAGAAATAAAAAAAGTGCCAAACCAGATTTTTTGGCTCTAAAACGATAAATATCTAAAGCTCTCAAGTTTCTCTGTTGCGCGTTTTTCATCTTGTCAGATTCATTTTGGGCCTAAAATTAATGAATGATCTCGAATGACCCAGATGTGTATTAGCAATTACCGGGTAGCTAGTAGCAAGAATTGGGTAAATTAAAGATTGTGCACGTGCCTGATTTACTGCTAATATCAATCACTGTGCTTTTTAAAAATAGCAAAAGGGTGATGATAAAGGAAGGTGTTCGGACAAGGTGGCTGAAATATTCTCCAGATGCGGCAATTTATGAAGATTGAAAATGACCCACAATTGTCGTCAGCCGGACGTATTAATTTCCTATTAAGGTGTTTTCCAAGAAAAACAAAACTAAAATAAAACAAAACAATAAAATAAATAAATAAATAAAAAACAGTTTCACTGTATTTACTGTTTTCATTTTAAATGTATATAAAAAACTAAAACAAAAATAAATAAAAAAACCACGAATTAATGTAATGTACATGGACCTGACATTTTTAAATTCCATTCAGAGGAAGGAATGTTCATGCCACACGGCATATTCCAGAAAATGCGCTACTTAACCATATGTGGAAAATATTTCATGCAGCATGCTCTAAATGTCTGTATACTGACACTGTCTGTCAATCATGGGTGGTGTAGTCAAGCCAACATTGACTTATGGCTAAATAATATGAATACATACAGGACAGGGGTTATAAAAGTTTAGTAATAAAGATCAGTGTGTTGATAGGGTCTACCGTATGAAAGCTTCCACTTGTAAATCAGTCGTAGCGCTAGTCCTTGGCACACAGGACATTACAGCACGCTTCCCCACAGTGCCATGTACTCAGCGTCCAGCCTAGGCATAGACATGCTGGAGGCAGACACGGGTAGAAATCAAAAGCTTCGGTGATGGATAACTTTAGTGCACAATGACCTCTGTCACAGAGGGTTTGCCCTAAATCAATCTGAGCGATAAGGAGCAGTGTGCACCTAGGTGTGTTCACGGGGGCGGGCCCTTATCTGCGCCAGGAGGAAGTCTGAGTAATAACTAAAGACAAGCTACGATGAAATCACTAAACCCAGATTGTCAAACACAATTTACAAAGTATATTCCCCTTCCTCTGGCACTGTTAAAACAGTCATTACGAGAGTACGGGTGATCGGAGCCGGTGTTTACGCCCAGATCCTGTGCACGTCTGGCTGTGAAAGGCGAAGAAGAAGAGGAGCGAGGGACTTGGGGTCACACACTGCTGCAGGGCCTCGAGAGAAAAAGAAGACCCAGGGGCTTTGAGTCGTTCATGTCGAGCCGCCAAGGTCTGCCTTCATTTGCAGTGATACATGCGGGGAGGGGTTGGAGGTTGAAGTTGAGAGGAGGGCCGACAGGAAAAAGGGACAGAGCGCTTCGGGGAGATTACAGCACTTAACATGTTAAGACCTCTCAGGAGTTTCCCCATTCATTCATGCTCTTTTCCTTTTTTGGAAAGGGAGACTATAACTTTCCACACAGTGACATCAAAATGGAGAAACAGACCAAACATGACACCAACCATCGCAATTACGTGACCCCTTTCTGTCGACCGTTCGAAAAGTCCGGCCTTCAAAACGCTGATTAAAATATGTTTGCTTTCTCATTCGAATTGACATTTGACAATGCTGGTAATATTTCAAATAGTTGCGAAAACATTCTTACAAGCCATGACATTTTTTCCAACGTTGCTTGGGGAGGCACAGGTAACCTCTGCTGAAAGTTTCCCATGAACTCAGGGATATGAATTGAAAACAAGACGGTGGTGAAAAAGAGGTCTGACATTTTGAGCCATAGTGTTTGGTTTCACTCAGGCGGCTAAGGCCAAATGTTTTGCAATCATTATTCAAGGAGGTTTACACCCCCCCCCCTTTTTTTTCATTCAAACCACGACGAGGACTCAAAACAGAAGCGGTCATCTTTTCTGACCACAGCCGAGCCTTTACCAGAGACTTGAGAGAGACTACGGACTGTCAACAGGTCCATGGATCGAGTTCCGCTGCCTGTTAAGCCCCATCACTAAATTAGGTGAGGTGCAGTCCTCTGCCCTGGTCATTCTAAATGCAATCAAGGAAGCATATTTTTCAATAGGATTCAAATGAACAACATAGAAGAAAGACAAGACACTGTGCAGTCATGACAGCTTTATAGCTGTAACATTTACATTTGACTTCACATTACATATACTTTAGTTTGGACAGAAGACCACAATAGGGAATCATGAGTGGGGAAGGGAGCTCAGTCAGAAGGTAATAGTTTTCACATTTATTACAACCCCAGAGGAAGTGAATGCAAGCAGGCAGGCAGGACAGTGATCTGGCATCTGCTAACCACAGCTGGGGTGAAACTGGCATGTGGCAGGTTGTGTCATGGAGCTTTCACCAGACCGCATCATTTTCTCACTGATTTCAGCTGACATTATCTCATATTGAAATAACAGCGGTTACAGTGGAAAAAATCGGATTCTGGAAAGAAAAACAAATCTTTCGGACATAAAGGGTGAACAAGTGATGGACATCATTCTACAAGTGACAATTTTTTTACATTTTGATTCTTTATGGTAACGGCATCGTTTCAGTCCATATGCTTAACTGGGGAAAGAAAAAAAAAAAACAAAAAACCAGAAACGGTGATGACATAGAGAGCAACAACGCTGGATCTCTTCTGCCTACTGTACAAACCCATGGGGTGCACTACAGCCATGCTTTATGGCACTGAAAAGAACAAAGGCCACTACGGAGCCTTTGAAGCTTCGTACCATTCATCTGAAGGAGCCGAACTCTTTAAACTGATTATACAAATGCCGTGTGTGTGACAGAAAGACTATGCTGACCTGACAGATATCAAACATTAGTTTGAATGGATGAGTGAAATCAAAGGTCACTGCTCGAGTTCTCATCTGTCTCTGATTAAGCTCTGACCAATGGCTACAAGGTTAGCAATGTTTAAGCGACAAGGCAATCGAGAAGCAAGAGTGACCTGAAACTTAAACCAGAAATATGGTCAGGCAAGAGCACACATCCCATTTTCCCTTCTTATAAGGAACACGACAGGAGAAAAAAAAATGTAAATCAGATATATATATATATATATATATATATATATATATATATATATATATATATATATATATATATATATATATATATATATATATATATATATATATATATATATATATACATATATATATATATATATATATATATATATATATATATATATATATATATATATATATATATATATATATATATATATATTTATAAAAAAAAAAAAAACTTGGTAGCGCTGAATGAAATTTTAAAAAGGGAATATTTGATTCAGCTGATTTTCTGGGGTCTCTAGTGGGGTTTTTAAAAGGCCGGTCTCAGAATGTACATGAGAATAAAAACAGATTTATGTATGTTGGCAGGAAAACAGACATCATGTCAAAGTAGTAAAGAATGAAAAGGTTGCGTCTAACAAACAGCACAGTGCATTGTTTCTTAAACAACATTTCTAAACAAATATTAAATAATTCTCATATTTGTAAGACAAATATGCAAAATACATTCAAATTATTATAATTTTTTTTAAAAACACATCCAAGAAACCCTGATATGAATACCTAAGACACGATGAAAGTGAAGAAATCCCTCCTTTCTGCTGACACAAATGAAGAACACATTTCCCTTAACGCTGAGCGCAATACTGAAAGTGATTTGTATACCATGACATGTTTGTTATTTTGGAGACCTGTTTATAGATACTTAGCATGAGGTTGCTAATTGTGATGTATACAGCTTCTCTCTTCGTAAGGCTAGCCGTGCTTTATAAACCGCCTGTTTGCTTGGATTACCTCTTAACCTGAAACTCTCAAAGGCTCTGTAGAGAAACAAATCAAACTCAGGCCTTCACACTGCGATCGTGTCCAACGAGGTCACCATGTAACAACCGAGAAGGGAGGGGGGAAAAGAAAAGAGCCAGTCCTGACTGAATAACCCCACGGTGACGTTTATGGATACTGTAGCGCAGAGCCAATCCCCTGCACCAGTGTGTTCCCTTGATGAGGACTGTCGAAACGAGCCAGCATCTGCTCCTCGATTAGGACGACATGATGGCGGCCCTGCTGTAATTGATGGTCTCGTCCAGAGGTAAGAGAAGCCTGAGCGAGCTGGGCAGGAAAAGGGACAAGGCTAAGAGAGGGACAGTGGACCAAAAGGAGGAATACGTCAGAGTTATTTATAAACAGCCACTTGTCACGGACGTCCTGATTCTCAGGCTGAGTCACCCACCTACAACATCCGCAGCTGGAAAACCGACCGGTTTTAAATGGAGAACAATTTCCCATGCCATTTATTGACAGTGCTTGAATGTAATTTTTAAATAATATTTATAACAGATAATATAGTCAACCAAAACTCAAAAGACAACAGCAGTCCATTCAGAGGACCCAACAAAATGAAGAGCACCATGTATGCCTGTCCTCATAAATATCAATGTGCGGAACGGCCACCAGTCTTTTTTTTTTTTTTTTAAAGAGAAATAAGTAAATAAAGCTAATCACCCTCCAAAAGCAATCACATGCTTGCAACGGCTGAAAAAGGAAACCGCAAATGTGCAGTCTTTCTCTGACCATTTAATAAACAAAAAGACATTTGGACCATCCCTGTTCCTTCAGACCAAATGTCAGGGGCATGCTGGTTTACTGAGGAACAAAAGGCCAGATTGTTTCCATTCACTTGGCCACTTTAAAAGGTGTCTGCGGTGTCCTTGAGCCAGGCTGCAGCCGCATGCTCCAGCGCTCTCCTTAACCCCGCGTCTACAATAGCAGAGTCTTCACACGAGCCCAGCACGAGACTCGGTCCCCTCAACCGGCACTCCGATGTTTCACGCTTGACTTTGGCAAGTCATCTGACCGCTCTGATGGGACGCCTGGAACCGAACACGGTTGCACACGTCTCGAAAAATCGAATTTCGTTAGCCTCTAAAACGAAGCGTTGCGTGCCTTATTGTGGTGGACTTGAGGATAGAGAATTTGGGTATTATGGAAAATATTAAAAACAAATGTATAAACCCTATATGAGGTAATAATATGAAAGGATGAAGTTCAATTCGACTCAGATATTAACTGTGACAGAAATAACCAGTATCTCAGAATTAGCTCAAGCAACCCAGTGCAGCATAGGGTCACGCAAACAATCCCATTTCTGTTCTGATTCTCAGTACTGATGGCAGTGGCTTTTTGGCATATGCTCATTATGGTTAACTACATCGCATCGTGGGAGAACCGTTCCAATACTGGAGCGTGCCCAGAAAATGTTGGATAGCCAGGGTTTAAAGACATATAATTATATTTTTCTTAGTAATACAAAAAATTCTAGTATTAAACAAATCTCACACACTTATACTAAGCACAATTATTTCCTTGATGTAACGCTGCACATTATTGTGCACATCTCCACAACATTAAGACCTCCGAAAGATGCATCACACCCAAGAAAATGCTTGTACTGTTTCCACATTTGGTGATGCGAGTTGACACGCGAGAGATGCGCGAGTTTTTCCCCCAAGCGCCGACTCTATTTGTTACCAAAGATACCTTTTTGCCTGAAAAATAACCTCTCTTGTTCGCTGTCCCACACTTCCAGATATCTCTGGGGTCAGAGATGTGTGTGTGCTCCAAACCATTTCAGCCATCAAAGTTCTCCTGTTAGATTGGGTTTTACAAAGAGGCGTTTTAATAAAGTCACACTGCTCTCTGTGCCCCCAGACAAGATCTCACCAGGATGACAAATGTTGCTGACTTCTGCCTGGAATGAAACCCGGAAGGTCAATGAAAGGGGTGATGTAAAAAATAGGTGAAGGGAAGCATGGAAAATCCTGCATACGCTCCTTTACCTTCAATAAAGTTTATCTCAACATTTTAGAAACCTGTGAGGGGGAAGAAAAGAAAAAAAAACAACCCCAAAATGAAATAAACTAACTTGACACAAAAGTTCCATAACTAAACAGGAATTCAATGAAAAGGTTCTAGCTCCCAATTACTTGTGACTCCCTTTCCAACTGTCAGATAGAGATTTCAGAAATTGCACCCATGTGCCTGTGTGTCCCATCGCTTGTTTCCCCGGCACCACCTGCGCGCCAAAGCCGTTCTTAACCTCAACTTTAAACGACGAATTTGTATAATGCGCCGGCACAAACCCTCCAGAATAAATACGTGAAATGAAGGCTTAGCGGAGGCTAAATCCTGCAGCCGACGGCAGGCTCACACGCACGGATTACATGCGCAGCACGTTAAACAATGTGCCTAAATATGCATTGAAATCTGTAAAGCATGAAACCACCTTGTCATTCGCCATTAGTATTCCGAGTTGTCGGTCATATATCTTGCGCTTGGGTGTATCGCTGTGCTAAATGTCATGTGCTGAGGGTCACAAATTCCAAGAGGATTTCTTGATGTCATCTCCTGTCAACTTTATTCCTCCAGAGCTCCTAACGATTAAACTGTCACAAAGTGCTCGGTGCTGCACAGGGTCTGGGTTCGTGAGAACTCGGCAAAAAAAAAAAAGGTTTGAAACGTTGGAAGTTTTGTTCTGCATGGAACGGGACGCAAGATGAAAACACTACGGCGAGCGGATCACGATGTTGCCAGGAACGTGCTCGCATTACTCTCGGGACAAAACAGAAAAATCTGAAATACACTGAACCACATGCTCACAAACGCGACAAAGAAAAGTTACAATTTAGGTTTCATGGGGGAAAAGAATTGCTAAAAATTGTTGCGGCTTTTGTCTTTCAGCAGACTGAATGCGTGTGTGTCACAGATGACCGTAGCCAAGGCGCTGTCCTCAGGGTTCACCCTGTAATGTCCAGCCTCATTGGGATCAGTGGACATGGGACAGCAGGGACGTCTCTCCCTTTCCCTCTTCTCTCTCTCTCTCAGGTGACACACTCAATCTGTTCACTCCTGCTGATGACCTTCTGCAGGTCGGTACACCTCTACTTTCAAAACACCAATCCAGGCAAAAACACACACACACACACACACACACACACACACACACACACACACACACACACACACACACACACACACACACACACACACACACACACACACACACACACACACACACACACACACACACAAGGAACAAAAAGCTTCCTGCTTTAAAGTCATTACAACATGTCTTTATTACTTAGAAATTCCAGGCCTCAAATTCAGAAGATGTGTGGGACTATGATGGACATTTCCATTAAAAATGAGCACACAGTCCACATTCTTGGATCAAAAAATTAATTCTGTGTCAGGGCTATCTGATTGACCAGCGCGAGACTAAAACGGAATTAACATCCCGTTTCTCTATTAAAAATCCACGCCATAAAGAACAAAAATTAATTGAAAGAAAGTTTAGAGTGGTCAGGAACTGCCAAACCGAAGGAAAGTCAACAAAATGTTAGGGGGAGAAAAAAAAGAAAAGAAAAGAAATTACATTAAACATGCAAGACAGCGAATAAATATTCTCAAATGACAATTTGAACAGTGTGATTAAAGAGCCACACAATACAGCAGGACTTCTTTAATCGTTACGATGCTTTAAGCCAGCCACAAACAGAACGACAGCACACAACGTGTTCATACTGTAGCAACTCCTCCTAAGTGGTCAAACTGCATGATGTATATGACAAATCTAAAAGTCTTAACCCCATTTCATATGTGGAGGAAATGAGCCATATTGTCCCATTATATTGCCATAAATCATTTTTTTCCCAACCTTTGACAGCTTTTTATCAGATCTAACCTTTTCAAGCCTCCATTAGGAGCTCTAACATTTTTAGCTCTGACAGACGTGCAGCACACACAGAGAGCACAGCTGATTAACTTCAGGCTGGGACGGGCGGCCTTCAGTCGAAATAAAGTCTTTCACACAGGAAACAATGCAATCACTGCTATTAAATCTCCACATGCCAACTCATTTTCTCAAATAACAACAAAAAAAAAACCTTGTTCAGTAATTTTATTTACACCGCAGTGATGCTGAATTTTTTATTCTGATTAGTCAGAAGACATTGATTCATTTTGAATACAGGCCTGGACAGTAGAGCCAACAGTAAGATTTCTATTACTGCACTCCGTCATGTGCATTATCGTTTCTGTAGCAACTACTTGCACAAAGGACTTGCACGACAGATGTGATCACATGGCAGATGTGTAACCATTGATATGGTGACGTTTTCTGTGATGAGAAGTTTATTTAGCATTTTAAGAAGGAGTCTCCAGTATTCAAACTTTGTAACAGTCAAAGGTAAAGCCATAACATCCAAAAGACGAAAGTCTTCAGGAAAAATGGCTGCAATTTTTGTCTTTAAACTTTAAAAGAGACAAATCAGAGACTGGTGAAGGACTGGCTGCTATAATAGACAGAATGCTAGCTGATATAACAATGTAGATTCCACAGATATTCCACAACATTAAGCGTAACTATAAACTGAAAAAGGGGGTTACTGTGTGTGTGTGTGTGTGTGTGTGTGTATATATATATATATATATATATACACACACACATACATACACACACACGCATGTGTGCGTGTAGTTCCTGTCAGAGTTCCAGGTTAGTTCCTGCTATCACTTACATTATAAACAGCTAGCAACAGCCATTCCCTCACCAGCCTCACTTTTTCTCTGTCTCTCTCTCTCTCAGTCTCTCTCTCTCCAAGTTATTAAGACAGGAAAAAAAAAACACAGCTTGTCATGTTAGCAAGAGACAGGAATCACAAACTCCTGCATCTTTAAAGCGAATGGATGGAAAAATTGACACAGGAGACGCCTTATATTAAGGTTAACTCAAGTATCCTTCTAGAAAGCTTCACCATATCAACAACGGTATAGTTGTTATGGTATAAAAATACCATAGATTCTGGGGCTAATCCACTATATAAGTCTCTTTCAATGAGCTGTTACTATTAGACTCAGGATACAAGAACGAGTGCATTAAGATAAATGTAAAAGAAAATTTGGATTACAGCTGGCACTACAGTCAGAGCTGCTGTTATAGAAAACTAATCAACACTTTCTGATCAATCAGATTTGAGAATTCAACAGTGCTGCGGTGTCATTTCCTATAACAGCACACCGTGTCATGTTTTACTGCTTACTTAAATAATACTATACATTTTAGAATAAGCCAGCACTTTTCTAGCCCCAGTTGCTCTCTCTCTCTCTCACACACACGGTTGAAGATTCATTCTGCACAAATGAACACACACACACACACACACACACACAACAGCAGGCACATCTTTGAGCAGGCGTACTAATATAAAAGCAAAAGAACAGGACAGAGGCAGGGAGGACAGGAAGATGAAAAGAGGATAACACTCAATCCTTTCAGACTGTACATAAGCGCTAGCAGCAAGAGGATTAACATCTTGTCATGGTGGTATTTAAGTGGATGTTTGACAAACTGACCAAGCCCAGTCAGAGATGACCACTTCCTTACAAAAGCATGCATTAAAGGGGAAAAAAAAGAAGAAAAAAAACAACATCATCAAGACATTCAAAGGGAGGCTCAATGGGTCTAATTCATAGCCAGAGTTATGTTCGGAAGAAATGACATTTTATTTCCTGTTCGTTTTGCGTAGGTTTTTATTTACTGGTCCTCTCTCTGCCAACAACAGCTCAACCCTGTGCTTGGTTCACGGCGGGGGAAGAACGTTAGCCCGGAGCCGCATTTCATTACATGCCATGTTTAACTATACACACTTCTCCTAAAACACACACGAGGCTTATAATGTGCTTAATATTCACTATCAGGTGAATAATTTTTATCCAAGTCTGATAGTTGGAGGAGATGGATAACTCAATTATCAGCACATCCGTCACACAGCTCCCTGGCACGGCAAAAGCAGCAGCTAAGATTGATGGTAAGATGAGACCAATGGCTTCTTCGTCATCACAGCCAGTCAGTGGGCCTGAACACGCTTTTTTCCCCCCTCCTTTGCCTCTCGTTCTTTCTTTCTTTTCTATTTTTTCCCCCCTATCTGCAGCCTTCATATGCGAAGCATCATTACCCCTCACTCCACTGAGGAAAGTGTATTATGAGGTTAGTGTTTTGGCAAGGCTATTGTTTGGATGATGAATATATTTGGTCAGGGAGAGAAAATTAGTTGTGTCATTTGGAGGAAAAATACAACACCATTTCTCAGGGATTTTTTCCCTTCCTTTTTTTTCTTCTTCTTCTTTGCAGTGCTTAAGAGTAAACAAGAACGATTAACAAAGGCTAGAAGTTCTGGTACTAGTTTAAAACCACAAAACATAAATAAGCTAATCAGCAGAGCCGTCACACAAGAGCGCTGCAGTAATTAAATGAGCGACCGTCATGTTAAGAAGGTCAGTCAGAAGGAAACCCAGCATGCTTTTCAGTGGATCACTGTCATTTTTTTCTCCGCCAACAC
Organism: Ameiurus melas; assembly: GCA_012411365.1. Taxonomy (NCBI): domain Eukaryota; kingdom Metazoa; phylum Chordata; class Actinopteri; order Siluriformes; family Ictaluridae; genus Ameiurus; species Ameiurus melas. The sequence goes on along the minus strand of CM022761.1, from coordinate 21,011,259 downwards.
AAGGAATGAACGAATCTAAGAAGGCCACTTGCCTCCACATCAAGCCATACCATAAATTAGAAGAGAAAGCGCGGGTGATGTCACCCGATCACTCTCATTGCATTGACATCAGTTCAGTGGGCAGTGCAGCACAGGCTCTCTCTGTGTGTGTGTGTGTGTGTGTGTGTGTGTAGGGTGGGGGCTCTCCAACTGCTCAGGCTTAACAATGGGAGAGCGCATTCAAAATGTCAAATGTAAATGTCAATTAAAAATTACAAGGGAGCTCCAAAAGGTGCATTTTGAAGGGGCTGACATTTTTTTGATAGGGCAGAGTTTATCGGGTGAGGCAGCCCACAAACATGACGGCATGGGTACTGTCAGCTCCCTACACACATGAGCAGGAAAGCCACTGCTGAATGCTGATGGGAAGGTCCTCACCGTCATGTACAATACATCTTTGTAGGAGAAACCGTAAAGCTAAATCTCCTCTGCTAGAGCGCATTCATCATTAAGGCCGCAGCGGCATCAGAGGCAATGAGCGTTGCTGATAAATCTAAATGATTTTGTGTCTCATCATAGAAAATAATGGCATGAAAGGATATGATTGACATTTTTGACTGTTTTCATTCAAGTGTTGTCTCATTAAATGCAATGTCCCTCATAGTCTAGGAATGTTCCCAGTCGTGGGCCAGTATTTTCTGCTCAACAATTTTTGAAAGATTTTTAATGGGGCCTACTAAAAGCTGAAGTGTTCAAAGTCTATCACCCTCCAGTGAGTTCTGAATCTCATTTCCATTTCCAAATAAAACCTCACAAAATGGAGAACATAGCATAGTGTTGATTATAACTTTGGCATCACTTGGCAGTTCGGGTTCGACTCATTGCACAGTTTTGTAGGAATCATCTTCACGAAGACGGCATCTGTTACTGAAATCAAGGCCCTCAAACACAAGACACGTAGACGCTGAAAATACAAGGACCTAAAAATAAAACTACAGCAGTCACTGTAGTAGTGTGAAGTATTTAAAATAACCTCTTTTAGACTGAGGACATTAAAGACACCTACATGAAATCAAAGGGCACTGCTTTACGCTCAATTCTAATGAAAATAATTACTTTACTAATCTCCTGCTCTGAAGGTGACGACCCAGTCATCAAATAACATTCAGGAGACATCATTAAGCTGATGTGAGGGCTGCCCTTTGCTGCTCGTCATGTCACTGTGCTTTCCAAACTCAAAACTCAGCATCACTTCAATTTACAGGTGCCTTATTAACTCATGGCTCGCAAATTTTGACAAATAGGTGTAATCTAGAAACGTTTGTGCTGTAGTGGGTTGATGAGACGTGGTGTGTAGCTGTCTCTGTACAAGGTTTCTAAGGTCAGGAGCTCGCGGCTCTGTACCGGCATGTCACAATGTGTCAGCCGGCCATCAGCCACAGCTTGGCTAGTGGGGGTGACCTTTCAGTTCTACAGATGTGTGAGCACTTCCCCCACCACACACACAGATATATACATTATATTATATTTTTTATATATACATTATATAACAATGTAGATTCCACAGATATTCCACAACATTAAGCATAACTATAAACTGAAAAAGTCAAAGAGCCGTTCTTTAGTATAATATATTTTACATATATACATTCCTTTCGAATGGTAAATGTGCACTTATATAGCGCTTTTATCCAAAGCGCTTTACACTGTGTCTCATTCACCCATTCACACACACACACACACACACCAATAGTAGCTGCCATGCAAGGCACTAACTTCATGGAATTTCATGGTTTTCTGAATAAATTTGTCATAAAATGTGATCTGATTTTCATCAAGTCAGGGGTATTGACAAATAGAATGTGCCTAAAAGAACAACACACAAAAAAATTCTGATCTTCCATGTCTTTATTGAACACACTCATTCAACATTCAAAATGCAAGTGGAAAAAGTAAGTGAACCCTTAGAATTAATAACTAGTTGACCCCCCAAGGCTCGCCAATCTGGCAACAGATGCGTCAGCAAATTATCAACATTGCCAAAAGACAAATCAGTAGGATTTTGGGCATTTCACCTTCTACAGTGCACAATAAAATTAAAAGCTTCAAAGAATCTGATCAAACCTCCGTGTTTAAAGGGCAAGGCCGAAAACCATTTCTGAATGAGTGTGATCTCCATTCCCTCAGACGTCACTGTTTTAAAAACAGTCATGAGTCTGTACTGGATATCCTGACATGGGCTCGGGAATACTTTGGTAAAACTTTGTTAGTCAGCACCATTCACTGCTGCATCCACAGATGCAAGTTAAGGCTTTACTATGCAAAGCAGAAGTCATCCATCAACACTGTTCAGAAACACTGCAGACTAAGCTTGGTCTCATCTGAGATGGACAGAAGCACAGTGGAATCGGGTTTTGTGGTCCGACGAGTCGACATTTAAAATAGTTTTTGGACAAAACAACCGTCGTGTTCTCCGGACCAAAGAGGAAAAGGACCATCCAAGCTGTTATCAGTGTCAGGTCCAAAAGACAGCATCTGTCATAGTATGGGGGTGTGTCAGAGCCCATGATAATTTGCACAATTGTGAGGGCAGCAATAATGCAGAAAGTTATGTACACATTTTGGAGCAACATATGCTGCAATCCAGAGCTCCAACACCAGACCATATTCTGCCTGCAGCATGGGGAGAACACGCAAACTCTGCACACACAGGGCAGCGGCGGGAATCGAACCCCCAACCTTTGAGGTGTGAGGCAACCATGCTAACCACTATACCTGTCATGCTTGTTCAATGAACCATGAATAATTATTGCACATGCACCTGTGGAACAGTCCTCATGACACGAACAGTTTACATGCAGTAGGCAATTAAGGTCACAGTTACAATAACTTAGGACACCAAAGAGACCTTTCTACTGACTCTGAAAAACACCAGAAGAAAGATGCCTAGGGTTCCTGCTCACATACGTGAACATGCCATAGACCTGCTGCAGGGAGGCATGAGGACTGCAGATGTGGCCAGAGCAATAAACGGCAATGTCTGTAATGTAAGATGCCTAAGACAGTGCTACAGGGAGACAGGAAGGACAGCTGATCATCCATGCAGTGGAAAATTACATGTAACCATGTGTCCTCCCAGATGTGATGGAGAACTTGCAAATGCCTTGGTGGAAGAGTGGAGTAACATCTCACAGCAAGAACTGACAAATCTGGTACAGTCCATGAGGATGCACTGTAGTACTTAAAGCAGCTGGAGGCCAGAGATACTAACTTTTAATATTGACCCCCGGTTTGTTCCATTTCTGTTCGTCAAATATCTGTGAAACTTGTTCAGTTTATGTCTCATTTGGTGAATATTTTTTATATTAAAACAAATATTTACACATTAAGACATTGGCTTTAAATAAAAGCAGCTGAATGTGAGAGGACGTTTCTTTTTTTTGAGCTTATGTGTATAAGTATGTATGTGTAATCTGATTGATCAGAGATTAATTAACTTTCTATAACAGCATAGCTCCAACAATAGTTCTGGCTGCAAAAAAAATTAAAAATTAAGTTTATATTAATGATTTTGCTGTAATACAGTGGTTCTCAACCCGGGGTTACATGGAGAGATCTGAAGTGGGGCACAAATTGTTTTCAAGAAAAATAAAAAACACAGACAGGACATTTGGGTACTCTGTGTATTTTATGGCTTTTCAAATAGAATGTGCGTAAATGAAAAACCCCACATTCCCTCTCCCTCTGTATATTCTTTTTGCTGGGAAGAGGCGGAGCTTAGCCTGCCTTTTATCTAGCGCTCAGTGCAGACCAGTGTTGCCAACTTAGTGACTTTTTTTTTTACTTTACTAGTTTTTTTGCCAAAAAGTGCCTAACTTTCCAAATGTCGCCAGTACTGTCCTGCAAGCACGAGATCTTGCTTTCCCTCTGTACTCACACTTCTCTCTACATCTGCTCTGTTCAGTGAGGGGCTGAGAGCCGGAGATTTAACAATGTCATGGATAACGAGACGTGCCCTTCATCCCAATTTACATAATTCATATGGGAATGTTTTTAGAACGCAAGACGAATATAATGCAACATGTTTTAAATGTAATAGTACACGTTATTACAGCCTAGTTCTCTTGTTTAAAGTAGTTATATTGTTCAGAAACATTTTTGATCATGCATAGTTTTATAAAAGTTTTTTTTTTAAAGTAAAAAAACAAAAAAGCAAAAAAAAAATAAAAATTTTAATCTATCTATAAAAACAGATTATAGATTAGTTTAATATATAGGTAGATAGATCATTATACCTGGTCTCCTCCACATGATAATGGAGGCTTGGAGGGGCTTTAGTTAAAAAAAGGATGAGAACCTCTGCTCTAACGGTCACAGTATTTCTAGAGTAACAAGAAAATTCACAGGGACTTGTATGGTAGACACATAATCTAATCCTAATAATTAATGGATTAAAATGCTGTAATTTAATAAGTGGAAAAAATGTCTAAACCATGTGAAGCTTTCTGTTCATATAACATTTATGGAAGGAGTCTCTAGTGTCAGAACTACATAAGAGACAAAAGAGAGGATGATCAGGGAATGACTGTTTAGAGTTGCTTAGATATTTACACATGCATGTATACACTCACACACATTGGAAATTAATTTATTTATATATATACACACACACACACACATACACACACACACATACTTATACACAGTTTGCAAATTGCTGTGGCAGATGAGGAGTAAACCACTCCAGGACACGTTGTTATAGGAGAATAATTAACTTCAGAATGGTAACAATCACACAACACTGTTGTTGATTATTTTCCTATAACTTAAAGCATGCATATTCTGTTATGTTTTGTTCCATTTATTATGTTTCATGCTTCAAATAGAAAAAGCCATCTCTGTGTTACATTAAGACAAAAATAGACACACTGTACTAAGTTGATAAATCTTTTGATGGTATCTCACTATTTTCTTTTAATAGTATTTTTTCCCTCTTGCATGTCCCATATTTCTGTGGGGTGAAAAATCATTTCAAGCTGCATGCACTTCTTCATTGTTGTATGCGCAGTACAATGCTGCAGTGATGAATCGTTCGGAAAGGAAAGTTTTTTTTTTTCTTCACAAACCAAATACAGCTGTTTACATGACCTCAAACGTATGACTTGCTTAGAAAGCCTGCTGTAGTTTGTTTGGTTTTTACAAACGATCGCGCGTCCCTTTCAGAGAACACGCTGAGCCTTCATTCTGTCAGTCACACATATGCACAGATGGAAACACAGAGAAAATCAGCTATATGGAGGCATATGATGTTAATCTGTACATGGCTGATTCTGTAGGGAGCCTTCAGCTAAAAAGCCATAAGCCATTCCTGTAGCACAGGGTCAGTGTGCTCTTATCCTCTCAGTGTAAGAAACGAAGCCCTGTACCTACTCCACCTGACAGGCCAGACAGTAAAATGCCCTCTGGACTGAGACAGATTAGAGGTAGCTAGTATAACAGTGTGTAGTGGTAAGAGGTTTAAATCAACCAGAAAAAAAAACAGCAACAGAAAATTCGATTTAATTTGTGCTTCCATCAACCACGGTTACGTTGAAATTTCGGAAGACGATGTAACACGATTAAGGTGAAAACCACTACAATCCCCAACGTGCTTAGCCAGTGCACATAAAGACATGGAAGTCAAACAAACTGCAGCATAAATGTGAGATACTTATAGATATGTATACCACTGGGCTGTTGAATTCTCCAATCTGATTAATCAGAAGATGTTGAATAATTTTCAATAACCACACCTTTAACAGCAGTGCTTTTTCTTTATCGTTTCTATGGCAACAGCACATTCACAACGACTTGTACAGTAGACACTCCAAGTAATTGAAGGTTAATACTAAACAAATAAACATGCGTGTTGCTCTTTAAAAAAAAAAAAAAAAAAAAAAAAGTATAATTGTTGACATGAAGTTTCTGTAAACAGATGTTTAGGTAGTCTCTAGTGTCTTTGTAACAGTCAGAGATGAAGCAGATTTTGGTCCCGGAAGTGAATTAACTTGTTTCTTGGACATTACACAGCATTAACTTTAACTGTATACACATAAGTACAAAGTGACGTTTTTGTTTTTTTTTATAAATAAATAAATAAATAATTGAAATCGGTAACAAATTGCTGTGGTATAAGAGGAATGAAACATTTCTGGATGTGGTGTTTGAGGGAAAATAATCAACAACGTGGACGCTGAAGCGGATTATTTTCCTATAACAACTAATCTTGTCATGATTTATTCCTGGCGTATTCAGAACCATTAAAAAATATTCCCTGTCGAAATCAATTTTAAAATACTGACCGTCGAATACTGCACATCCCGTCGAGAAGACTTGTGATTAGTGTGCAAAAACATGATCATAAAAACATTCTCAAAAGTTATCTGGACTACAGCGGTCTTGGTTCAGATTGATCAGAAATAAACCCAGTTTCCATTCGATAGGGAATGATTTATAGGACAATTCGTTTCCATTACATTTTGTCCTGCATATTGTCTATCCCCACCCATCAGTTTATAATAAACATATACAAAATTTGGATAAACGAGGTACGAGGAAAACCTCGTAGTGTTAGCATAACCGATATCAAAGCCACACTGATAATCTCAAGCTAAAAATGCTGTCTAAATGACATTATTAAAGAATAAAATGAATAGTAATTATGTTATTCAAGTCGTTCTATGAAGCGTGATGAGTATAAAGTGATCACCGAGATATTCAATGGCAATGAAGTTGTAAGAATATACTACGAGAGCCTATTAAGGACTCCTAAAGAGCTTCTTACCTGTTCCAGTAACTCCAGAACTGCTCGTTTAGATAAGTGCGATGACTGTGCTCATCCCCAAATGAGGCCTTGCTCTCAATCCAGTGGACAATGTGGCCTTCAACAGCTGAGGGTAAAAAATAATAATAAATAATAAAAATTCTAACAGTATATCACTGATTTTGCACTGGATTTAGTTTGCTATGGCATTTTGAATGCAGAAAGGAAATGTGTAAATCCATCTAACTTCATCATGAAGAAAAGCTTCTCCTGAGGCGACATGTGGTATTTTCTTGTAAGATGCTTTTATATTTTGTATTCAAAGCAGAAAAAAAAAACATCATAAGACATGAAATGGCATTATTTTAACAATAGCTTGTGTCTGATATAACTCTAGGCCGATTATAGTCACTGCTGACTGACCAAGTGATGCTTTTCTTACTGATTCTCCAAAGACTTACCAATGGGGACTTCTAGAATAATGTCAGGGGTCTTGTCATAACCCTTGGCCCGTAGCTGATTCTCATCTGAGGGGAAACATTTCAGGCAATTACTTAAATCGTCCTAATCAAATTCAGCAAAAAGGAAGTGGACTTTACGCCTAAGTGACAAAAATGACCTTTATCATATTCGGGCACTAATAATAAAACAGCGTGTGGTCTGCTACTCGCCTCCAGATCACTGACATATAGAGTGTAAATGGGAAAAGTAGGAGTGTGTTTAAAAACAAAAGTAATATTGAAAAAATATATATATCCCATACCTAGTGGGATAACTAACTTATTTATATGTCGACTTCCTACCGAATATGTAATACAACAGACTCTACAGAAAGCACAGACTTTTGTACACACACTGAAATCATCACACTTTACATCTGCCAATGATTTGCAAACACTGCACAAAAATCCATCAGGGCAGGTTGGAGGTGGAAAGCATTGAGCTGGTGAGCTTCATAAAGAACAGAAAGGACATGGCTGGCATTATAGCAGCTGAAGGCATGACCCTTGTGTGCGTGTGCCTCAGCCATTGTCCTTGACTCGTGGCGCGGTTCGGCCATTATTTGCGGAACACCTGATTTCTCCATTAAATCTCAGTCTGACCAGGTCATTCAATTCCAGGGGCTGGCCTCTCCGTCTTCAGCCAAGCTCGACTAATGGGCTGAGGGGGAAGAGGGCTGAAGGTCTTGGACTGTGAGGGGGTCTGGGCTGTGTGGTCGGTCTCTCTCTCTCTCTCTCTCTCTCTCGGTCTCTCGACACCTACCGGGCTGTTGACACCGTCATGCGGCGCCGATCGCCTTTTTACATCACCGTTGATTAAAATTAATGGGCCATCCCTAGTGTTGGGGAGCTTATTTCCAATCCATTTATCAGCTGAGCGAGGCCACCTCTGTGACCCCTGCGCCCCAAACTTTGACAGTTTTAGAACAGTCCTCGCGGCCGTCTCTGCTAAGGTCAGGACTCTGGGTCCAAATAAATGATATCTTCTTAATGACAGAAAGAAAGAAAAAAAAAAGAAAGAAAGACTGATTTGAAAAAGCCTCCTTGCTTTTCTGTAGGGTATTGAGATGGGAAAGGAAATTTCACACCTGGCTACTCACAACCTTAACTTTAAAATCTTCCAACATCATGATGCTTAGGCTCAGGCGGGGTTCGGAGACAGCAGGTCAATATGCATCTGTCTATTGTATTTATGGTACAATCTATTCTAAAAACGAGCGCAAAACAATTACATAAAGGAGATTTTACCTAAGTTTACTATAAATTCAAGTATGAAGAGGACAATGGGCGAAACCCCAATGGCTTTAATTCACAGGTAATAAAAGAACAATAAATCCTCACTTATATCGCTGTTCACAAATAAAAGGAAATAGGAATGCTGGCAGTAAACGGCTTACCTACAAAGGAGAGGTTCCTCTCTCGGAGTTTCTCTCGCAGGATCTCCTCATGCTCCTGACCAATAGCACTGATGAGGCACAGTTTAGGAAAAGCAGGAAGCAACTTTTAAGTACAACTAAAGAATTAAGTCAGCGCATGATGCCTTACAGTCTACTTCGAAACATATATTTGAGTAAACGTTTCAACTATTACAGCAGATTAACGCATGCCATTTTCATTTTAAATGAAGAGCAAGTGAGTGGAGGAAAAAAGGCAACTTGTCAAATTTGACTCATAAAATGGGGGCAATTTTACCTGCATGCAAGGTTGCTATGGAAACGCCCAAGTTTCAGAGCAGTGTTGCTGTGGCAACACCAGAAGAGTGTACTATTGTCTGTGTGAGCGCGTGTGTGCGCGCGTGTGTGTATATATTTTTTTAATATAATATAGATGCTTGGGAATAGCAACTGCAATAAAGTTGAGAATCAATAGGATTGGGTGTGAATTTTTTTTCCCCCCAGCCACTAAACGATACTTAAGATGAAGATCACAATCACCTGGAATTGCATTTGAAAATGATGAAAAGTGCCACAGTGCATTGAATGGTACACTTAATGCAAAAGAACAGCACAACAAACTTTAATATCAAAAGTGCACAGGGTTGGGAAAACGCCACTCCGTAATCTCAAACTGGGACGGTATATGGTATACACTTTAGGTTGTTGATCTTTATTTGACTGATAGGTACTTAACATTTCCAATTTATCAGATCAGGTCTGATTTCATGCTTAACTCCTTCTAAATGAGCTCATGCGCCTTTTCACTGAGACAAGTGACTGCCTGGGTCATTACGGGGACGTCTGGGTGCAGGCACTGGAGCAAGTCCCCTGATGTCATGATGCAGCGCCAGAAGAAGAGCGAGTGGGCTGGTTTGATGATCTCTCAGAGGAAAAGCAAGTGAATGACGAATAATGCTGGAGGGAGAGGTGTGAAAGGAGGTAAAGAGGCAGGATGACGATGGTGGGCAGGGTGGGACAAGGTTCAGTGGCCAAGAACAGACAAGCCTAGCATGGTCCCCAGCTGCCTGGTCCTAAACAGCCTGCAGACTGACCAACTCCACCTCTCACTCTCTCTCTCTCGCTCTCTCACACACACACACACACACAAAATAGTCTCATGGGTGCAGTATTTATATGATGACCCATTTCTGACAGTCCATAACCGTCCGTCTCCTGTCCTCTGATCACTAAGACTGCATCACTGGCTGTAGCTAGGAGTACAAACTTACGAGTGGGTATGTTCAAGTCAGAATCGCTTTCTTGAATTGTTTTCTATGGTCTGATTTGATTTCAGATTTAAGCACACCAGAAAGATGTTCATTCACTGGTCAGAAATATGGTGACGAAAATGCCATGTTTACCCAAACAACAGGCAACAAGGAGCTGGTGTGCAAGAAAAATAGATATATGTAATATAATGCAATGTAATAAATCATTTTAATACAGTGGTATTTTTGATCCATGTATTTTTGAAAGACATTCTAACTGTGCGGCACTTTAGCTCCATCCTCTGCCGTGTCAGTCAGCAGCTCACATGTCCAACATGCTGTAACCCGTAATATGCAGCAAAATTTGCTTCGGTTTGAATCAGGGATGAATCATGGTCTCCTCGCAATCAAACCACATTAGAGCTCTCTTGGAAGTGTATTGAGTGCATGCCTGACAGGCAGTTTCTTCAATTATGCAGTTTAGTCCATTTGAACCAAACCCTGGTGCTTTGTCCTCTTTAGTGTGGTTCTTTAGCCAGGTGAGAACACAGCAATTGGACTCGAGTGAGGACTAAAACATCTGACTGAAGTAGACTAGGTCTGATTTCACTCAGACTGTAGCACAGAAATTTTACTGCACTGAGAAAACAATATGACCCTCAGTTGACCAAACACTGCTATACTGTGGCTTGTGAGAAGCATTTTTGAAATATGAGGCAAAATAGAGCTAAAGCTCAACAGGAATAGGATTTATCATCTGGAAATGCTGGATCATCATCATGATCATTATCATCATGTTATTTCGGCTGCTCCCCTTTAGAGGCTCACTACAGCGAATTAACAATCGGCACAATTTAATTTGGTGCAGGTTTTACGCCAGATGCCCATCCAGGCTATGGACAGGCACTGAGAGTACCAGTGGCTAGGTTGGTCCCCTGCCTGGGGATCGAACCCAGGCCACAGCGGTGAGAGCGTGGGATCCTAGCCGCTAGACCACCTATTATGAATTACTAATTTATTGATTTGTTCTCCATGCTTGGTTGAGATCTGTGAATCTTTATCTTCATTGAACTTTTTCCATTACTGTATTTCTGACCAATGAATTAAAGTACTTTAAAAGTATGTTTTCTTATCCCAAATGCCCCTGAGCAAAGTTTTTTGTGTGCAAACACTGGATACAACTTAACGCCATGCACCAATAACAGCGTTGGATATGCGGATAGCCAAATTCATTACCAAGGATGTGTATATAGCCATTCCATCCAAAACGGTTTACTGATGAACTCATCAACTTCACATGGACATCTCAACTGTATTATTGTGTGCCAAACTCTTTATGTCCCAGTCATTGAAAAGTGGATAACGTCACTTGTATACAATAGACATTATTTTAAATAGCATATAAATAATCCCATTATCTGGTGTCACACAGAAGAGGACGGGTTGCCTTTTGAGTCTGGTTCCTCTCAAGGATTATGCCTCATGTCGTCTCAGGGAGTTTTTCCTTGCCTCCTCAGGTTTGCTTATGAGGGACAAATTTAAATCTATATCCACATTTCTGTAAAGCTGCCCTGTAAAAATGTCCATTAAAAAGGCTATATAAATAAAACTGAACTGAATTAAAACAGTCAGTCAAACTCACTCAGCTCAATCAGAAAACGAAAATCATAAGAATGAAGTTAACGATCTCTGATTTAAATTCAGTGTCTCAAGTGTGAAACAGAATGAGTGTGGTGTGTAAAAGACTGAAAGACGAAATGAGTCCTGACTGAAGGACGACGGACAAAGGTCCATCATGGTGACCTGACAAGTACTCTCCAAGGTGCTGATAAATCTCCCATAAACACACAAGAGGAAGAGAATAAACTAGAGCAAGTGAGTTAAAAGGGGTTTTACTTCAAACCTGTGAAATAAGTGAATTTGGTGAATGTAAAGCTTGTTTGGATAGAGCCTGCTTCTTGTTTGCATCTCATCTCAGACAACCTCATCTTCGGCTGCATCCACCATATTGAAATGATGTATAAATAGAGAATTACAGAAGAATGATGCAATACTTACCCTACATATAGATATATACAATCACACACACACACACACACACACACAGAACTTCAGGTGAAGCTCGACACATCTCCGAGAACAGCTCCTCGTCAACTTTAGGCTTAAAATTTTATGGGAAAGGATACTGTTTGATGCAGTCGACCAGCGGTCCATAACAGCAGTCATTTATGGTGCACTGAAAAAAAGAGGGAAGAAATATTGCAGCTTGGCTAAGGGGGGTGGAAGAGGGGCTCTGTGCACCCGTTAAACTGATAGCAGGAAGGGAGGCAAACACTGGAGACGACTTCATGCCACGCACCAACACAGACACTCGCATGATGCTATTAGCAAAGATGAGACAGTGGATTATTTACTGGAGCTGGATGCATGTCTAGTCAAGTGAATCAACATGCAAGTGTATGTACATCCGAAGGCACATACTGATGATATCATAGACTTCACATGGACATCTCCGCTGCATCATTAGTCACCTGTTATGCATTAATTCAGCATTTAATGCATAAAAGTGATCGAGACAGTGAGTGTACCTGTTCCACATGTCTGGCCAGCTGCACATCTGGAATTAAAGATGGCTCCCGCAACATGCTGTTCAGGACTTGCTTGGATGCTGATTAAAAGGGGGGAAAAAATCCACAAATACAAAAAAAATAAATAACAGAAAAATATCACAATTATGGAACTACAGCTTAACAGACAGCCAGGAAAGAAACCTTTTGCCCTAATTGACTAGGTCATGGCAGTGATATATCACTGTTAGCGCAGCTCTAGACACAAATACCATCTTTTACACCACTTACTCTGACACGTTCCGTACTCAATTGGGTGGAAGCTCCGAGCCGAGTGAGTTTTTGCGCAGATAAATGCTTCAGTCATGTTATGAAGGATGAATATTTTGCATCTCTCACCCCATTCCAGCAGCACTGACGTTATAAATCACATTGCTAGGCCATTGGATTGATTTCTTATTATTGCAAAGGCAAAAAATCCCCAAGTCATTTTTCACGCACATTCCGATTAAATGGATTGTATCGCCGTGTGACGAAATGGCGGACGTGCACGATTCTAATGATGTATACATGTGGTCATGAAGAATTGCTGCTGCTGCCTTGACACTTCCAGGAATGTTTCTATCTTCTAAAAAAAGAAGAAGAAAAAAAATTAATAAATAAAAAATAGAGTGGTAAAAGAGAAATAGAGGGAGAGACAGAGAGGAAGCATCGGAGATTTGGTCCCTAAGCAGATTTGAAGGATACAGGAATGATTAGAGGAAAAGAGATGTGATGAAATAAAGACACACTTTAAGCTCTGCTTTCAGGTCCCTCCATGATCTTCATACCATACATGCTTTTATTAACCATAAACCTCTATCTCTCCTTCCAGCTCTCTCTGAGGTGCTGCTCCTCACGTCTCATTCCAAACCCCCGGTGGAGAAATGACAAATACGAGGTGTACGCTGTGATCTGCCGCTTTGAGAGAGACAGAACAAAGCCCAGTCAGCACTCCTCTCTCCCTCTCCGGAGCCGAGCCGAGGCCTGCGAGGCACCTTATTTCTCCTCTCATTTTTCTCAGAGATTGGTACCTTCACACGCAGATCTATACGGTGCTCCTGTGCTGCTCGCCACTGAAGAAAGAGGGTTATATTTTCCCCTTGAGTTAGGACACCTCATGACAAATGATAATGGATAATCAATAAAGCGGGAAATATGAGGCAGCAAACTTTATGAAGCCACGAGACATATTACTCCCCAACAACACTCGTTTCCCTTAACAAAGTCACTACTCGACTGTGCCTAATAATCTGAAAGAAAATCAAAGGACCCACAACCACATCAGCAATATTGGCAACTTATTCCACTTTAATGGCATTTTGATTGATTTTTTTTCCCTCCTAATGGTAGTTTTATAGATTTGACGCTGCTCCTGCAAAACAGTACTGTGTAATAAACCTCCCTGAAGGCAAACAGCAGCCATTAAAGCTCTTGTCTTACTAGCACTCATAATTGGAGGTTGACCACCATCAAATTTTGGTGCCTCTCTCTCACACACACAGATCGCATTTCAGCTTTTCATTTGCCTGACGTCCCCCCCCCCTTTTTTCCCCGTTTTGTGGGACATAATACACGGAGCTTCTTTTCCCTCCATTTTCTGAGGGACGGGGTTAAAAAACGATTGCGATGAAGGTGACCTTGGAGCGGACATTGTGCGGCTTCAGCCATGCACTGACCTGATGAAATCAGAAGGCCTGCGCGCTAATAAATCAGGCTGTTTTAAAATGAGTTTAGCCTAATGCTCATTCATCACCAGCCGTAATGCCATTTGCAGCCCGGGATCCGCTGTCGCACCCAAACAGCCTAGTAAATAACAACAGAACCTAACATCCTCGCATCACTGCAGCCTCGAACATCAGCATACATTTATTAAAGCCTCTGCCTTTCTCTCTCTCTCTCTCTCCACACACACACACACACACACACACATATACACTGCAAAACTCCCCCTGCAGCACGATTTCACAACACACAATAGAGCACTGTAAATACACACCAAATTTATTGTAATTGTCCCATGTCGGCATAAATTCTGACTGAGGAATCCTTATCTGAGGAAGTGTGCATTGGAGGAGAATGCTAAAAAGAGCAGCTTCACCTCCTCTGGGACTTGTATGTGAACACAGACTGGTGTTTACTTAAAAAAAAAAAATAAATAAAAAATAAAACAAGGAAAAAAAAAAAAAACACCAAGAGAGAAAACACCAGTGCTTTTATCAGACTCTGATGAAATGATGAATGACGCAGGAGAAATGAGCCTAACCTTGCATGATTTCTCTCCCCTTAGTCCTATCGTTTATATCTTTTCTCCTTCTCCACCAGGATGAAAAAGTCATTATCTTATCTAGAAAAAAAAGAAAAAAAAAGAAAAACGGTAGAAATCTCATTAGAAGCCAACATTTGTTGAGGGAGGACCGTAATAAACAATAACGGATGATGATCGTTATTGCCCCTGACACTGATGAGCTCCTATGCAAGTTTGTTTATTAATTAAAATACCCCCCCCCCCTCTTTTTTTTTTTAAACACCCTCCCATTCCACATGACAACATACCCCCTTACGGACGGTTCCAGTGCATAAGCCATTGAGCTGCAGAGGCGCTCGTACATCAAACTTCATGGTGCAAAGGAGAGACGGGGCGCTGATAACGTGCCCCGATAAAGCTGATTTTCCATGATGAATCTCGGAGCATATAAATTGGCTAATATCTGAAAACATTTACAGATACTAGAGGAATTGACTACTTGTGGGACATGATGGATGAGCCTCTCAGAGCCCGGCGGACAGCTCTGCAAATCTCGCCCTGGCTGACTAAAGCCCTCATTTGATTTTCCAATTTACTTCTCTTAAATCTATCCTCCTGGTTGCTCTGTCTGGGGAGGTGGAGCAGTGCTCCTTTCTTTCTTCCACCTATTTATGCAGCGCTGGTTGGAGGTGCAGGTTGGGTCCCGGTAGGGTTAGCGGGGCAGAACTGATCTGCCTCGGCCCGATTGGGGCTGATCGCGGAGAGCAGTTCGGGGTCTGGGTCAGAGCTTCTCGCAGACTTGCGCCTGACTCCAGTTCCTCTGCTCGACAGTAATTAGTATACACGTCAAGGCAAGTAGTACCTGCCTGCTTACCTCACTCAACCCCTCCACCACCACCACACACATTCAAACCACATCTCACCATGCTTAGGCCTCTTTATTTCTGTGTTAATGTGGATCTCGTTATTCAAAACCTAAAACGAGCTGCATTGCAATCTGCTCTACCTAGAATAAATATGTTGAGTACTATAATGCTCTGCTCTGCTGTGTAATATAATTCTATTTTTCAGCCAAACTGTATTAGTAATATTTCAACTCGGTCCCAAAGTGAACACTTCCACGTTCAGGACACCCCCCCAACAACGCGACTCAATAAAGCTCAGGTGACCAAACACGATACAACGATAAATCTTAAACAAGTCCAATCACATTGTAAGAAAGGCTGGAGAAGAGATCTAATCTCATGTAAGGCCTTGGGAAAATGGAAAAGGTCAAATAGCTGGCAAAATTGCCTTCTCCCTAAAAAAAAAAAAAAACCCCAGTGTAGCTAAATCTAGGAGCACTTCAAATCACGTCAGAAACGAAGAGAGGAGGGTGGAGGGAGATTGGGAACGAGCAGAGTGAGAGAGTGAGAGTCAGTTTGAATGACTCCATTGGTGGTTTTTAAGCTGCATGAAAAGCAGGACCATGGTGACCACATGATAACTGCTGAGCTCCAGGTCTCAAAAAAATACAAATAAAAATAAAAAAAGTATAGTACTGCTACAAGACCATTAGTGCAAATTACTAATATACTACACTACTATTTTCCCCACCACAGCCCCTCCCTGTCCTTTACCCTCTCATTACAGAAGTTATCATCATACTCAATACATGTTTAAATGTATTGCCTTATTTACAAGCATAACCAACCAATCGTGGTCGCTGCCTGCCAGTTTAGCAGTTTGCGGAAATCACACACGTACAACAAACAGGCTGCTGCAAAAGATGAGAAACAATTTAAATCTCTTTATTGATTCTAACCAAGTGATTGTGTATATATTCCACCGTCCCAAAGGTACAATTTCTATGTCTCCTAAATGCAAAAGGGGAAAGAAAGGGAATAAAAATAATGGTGCTGGGTAATGGCAAGTCGCTCACAGACTTGGAAGCAAGGTCCCTTATATAGAAGTCTATTGATCCATGCTGTCCGCTGGGGAGAGAGAGAGAGAGAGAGAGAGAGAGAGAGACATGTCAAGTCTAGGCAAGTGGGGGTAGGGAATGATGAATGTGCCTGCCAATGCCACTGAACAAACCTGTTAGCTAATTGCCACCAAAGACAATTATCCTTGCATTGCTTCATAATGGAAACACATTACAAAACTCTAATATACACACAGGGAGATTCAGGGATCTGACCGCAATGCCTGTGTGCTGAATTTCACTGCCCAAGGCCAGTCAGGTCAGCAGTGAGAAGGGGGAGGACAGGCTATAGATGTCAAAATAGAAGTCACCCTGACCACATCACCTAAGCAGTGATACGCCACACCATCACCTGATGCACAGAGGGGAAAAAAAACTGAACTGCAAACAAAAATTTGCCAGTTTAATAAAACCACTGTGACTCAAGTTAAAAACGTCAACCCTAAAACATGACTTTCCCCATGACGTGCGAATCACAACAGATTTTTCCCCTTGAGCTCCCTGGCCAAAGGACCATCTGAATCCTCGCCCGCACGGTGTTTTCCCTATCTGGAACGCTGCCCTAGTCTCCACGCTATAGCAGGACTACTATTTTGACAAGCGGTGGACAACGGCGGGTCCAACGCAATCACAAGCCTGACAGTGACAAATGACTGTGCTGTGGCCGAGTTGAAAATAACACACATCCACTTTAATCTCTTTCTTGATTAAATCGAAGGCGTACGGTTTTGACATCATGTGATTCTCTCATAAAGCACTGACTCCTGGTTTGGCGCTGGGATGGGACGTGTCTGCTGGAGTGATACGGGGTCGCGCAGTATGCATGCGAGTGTGCACATGTGCTGTATCTTAAAGATGGGAGGATTGGGAGATGGGGGGGAGATTGAGAGAGAACTCTAGAGAGAATAAAAGCAAGAGAAAGTGTGAGAGGAGGAAACCACCACAAACACATTCAAATGAATGCACAAAGGAAAAAAATAGGATGTCAAATCCTACTGACATCAAGGTGCAAATAAAGAGAGAGAGAGAGAGAGAGAGAGAGAGAGAAACGTTGTGGAATAACAAGAGCAGAAAAGCAACAGAGAGGCAAAAAATGGCAAGATGGGTAGATACGTGTGCCTTTCTCTTAAATTGTGCATTTCTAGACTAAAGTTATATCATTGGTAGTGCATGAGATCCACAATTCAATCACAACACACCGAGATAAAGCAAACCAAGGCTCATTGGAATTTCTTTTTAAAAATTTGACTTGACTCATAACCTGCAAGAAATGGATTCTTTATTTGTACCTACTTCAATAACTTCTCCAATAATTTATAAAATGTTCTTTTTTTTGTCTGTAGTAAATAATAATAATAATAATAATAATAATAATAACCATTATGATCATCATCATCATCATCAACATATATTCATATTTTCAATGTATTTTTATTTTTGTTTTTATCATTGTACTCGTATCCCTTGGAGTAAACTAGCATTTCATTCTTATTTGTTTAACACAATAACCTTTTCTTTTTAAGAGCACCCATTATCCTTCCTCCTTTCTCATCAGTGGTATCTAAAAAGGTTTCCTTTATCTCTCATTTTCTTCTCAGTTTCACTGGCTAGGAAGTAAAAGTAGAAGAGGAAAAAAACAGGGGTTATAAATAACACTGATGAAATGGAGGAGCATTGATCTAAACAGCAGTTAAGTGGTGGGTGGTCCGCAGAGCACTTAATTGTCAGTCATGTGCCGCAGGTACGACCGGCAGTGACCCGTATGTCTCGAGATAAAAAAAAAAAAAAAAGTGCTGATGCAAAATAAAGTGCATGGACTCACATATTGAGCCCTGGTGCTCCTCTAGGAATCGCTCCAGCAGCAGACGAGCCAGCAGAGATGGGGACAGGTCCACCTGGGGGACAGGACAATGCACTAGTTTTAGATCGAGACATTCTGTAGTGGTAATCATAGATACGCAAGGACATACGGTGACTCAAGTGTTTGTCACAACACAACATCAAGATCAGTCTAGTATCATGAAGGAGTTACTCAAGAGGTTTTTGTTTTGAACAAATTGTTAACATCATAATGAAGTTTGCTTTTGCTAAGCTGTCTAACTGGTGTGCAAGCTTCCTCAAGACCACATGAAATTTTACTAGTCTCTAGATCAGTGGTCACCCACCCTGTTCCTGGAGATCTACCTTCCTGAAGACTTTAGCTCCAACCATAATCATGCCCACCTGACCATCTAATCATTGCCTTGAAGTTCTTGATCAACTAAAACAGCTGTTAGATTTTGGCTGGAGATAAAAACCTACAGGAAGCGGGTTGGTGACCACCACGCTAGATAAAATAATGTTCAATTACATTTTTAGCTTATTATGAAATGTTTAGCACTTTTAATAATAGATACTCCACTTTAGATTTAGATCCCTAATGAGTGAGCAAACGATGAGGACACAGTACACTATTTATGATTACAGCAGCAGCTCTTAGCTACAAGTCTAAAATAGACAGGTTAGATTATCCACTGAAGCAAGTGTGAGACTTGGCCATAAACTGTTTTTGGGAAGAACAAATCTTTAGGATGTCCATACGAGACCAACTACAGCAGCAGAAGGTGAGTCACGAGTGCAGAAAACTTCAAGTAGACATAGAATATCAGGATGAATCGGGCAGTCAATCAATGTCAATATAGCAATGGTTTATTTTAAATAAAAGAAAGTAGTCCATCCATCCATCTTCAACCGCTTATTCCTTCTTCGGGGTCGCAGGGAACCTGGAGCCTATCCCAGTAAGCATCGGGCACAAGGCAGGGTACACCCTGGACAGGGTGCCAGTCCATCGCAGGGCACAATCACACACACACTCAGACACCCATTCATACACTATGGACAATTTACCAACCTACCAATCAACCATGCATGTCTTTGGACTGGGGGAGGAAACCGGAGTACCCGGAGGCAACCCTGCAACACGGGGAGAGCATGCAAACTATGCACACACAGGGCCCCGGCGGGAATCGAACCCCGGACGTGTGAGGCGAACGTGCTAACCACTAAGCCACCGTGCGCCCTTAAAAGAAAGTAGTGTGTGAGAGAAATAAAACTGTTTGCCACAAGGTACTACTGAACAAGTATTAAACTTTCAATACTTTTTGAGATTTTGTAACGTAGCTTAACTTTACTCAATGATTTAAGGGGCTAACCTCAAGCCAATTCAAGGTCCAAGGTTCTTTATTTGTCACATACTGTACATATTACATACATGTGATGTAATGTAGTGAAATGTTTCTTCTTAGTTACTTGTTCCACAGTGCAACATCGAACAGACCAACAACGAGCTAAGCATATACACACATAATAAAAATAGAATATAGTAAAATAATAAAAATACAGAAGACCTATTAAAAAAACAAGGTAAAATGCACAAAAATTGCAATGTGGGTTGAGAGCACTAATGTGGGCAGTCTTCCTTAATGCCACCATCTTGGAATGCTTAATATTTCTTAAGCATTTTTTAAGCAAAGTTGAAGGATTGGCAACTTGACTTGATTCTCCTCATTGTGCATCATCTAATGATCGTCAGAGAAGTGTGAAGCAAAGTCACGAACACAAATGGTTAAAACACAACTTCATGTTTCTCAGACTTGCCAGCAATGCTCTATATGACACCAACACATAATGGACAGTAGGACAAAACAGAGCATATAGTTGCCATGAGGTGAGGATGACAAAAATCACACCAGTGCATAACTTTGCCGAAAGACAGAGACTCACGTACGAGACAGTGCAGACATAGCTAGGGCCTGAGCTGATGGCAGGGCCTGCAAACACCCACTAACTCAAAGCTGGGAGGAGACACCGGGAGCAGAGTGGCTCTTTGAAGGCAAAAACTTGAAAAAAAATATGAATGCTAGCTGCAAGATCAAGACTGGAGCTGACATGGAGCGCAGCACCTATGGCTCATTTAAAACCCTTCTGCGAGGAGAGGCTGACACACCAGTGGCAGCATATCCATGCTTATTCCACCTCATTCTCTATCTCCCTTTCGTGCTCTCTCTCTCCCCCTCTCGCTCGCTCCTTCCCTCCCTCCCGCTCTCCATCACATCCTGTATCCTGAGGTGGGATGCTGGATAATTAATGTGTTTCAATAAGTTGTTTCTTGAAGAAAACATTGTAGCTGGCAAAATAATTAGTGCATGAAAGCAGCTGGTCCACCGTATAGCATAAAAATAAATAAATAAATAAAACAACAAACGTGCATGCGCGTGTGAATTTGGCTTGAATAAGTAATATTGGTAGATAATACCCTTTCCTCTTTAGTTCATTAAACATCCGCGGTGTATTTTTCACCCCTCTGCTGTGAAGCTGGGAAAGAAAATAGCCAAAAAGAACAACTTCTGCTTGTTAGCATAATTGGGACCCCAACGGCGGCTTCCTGTTCAGCATATAGCTCAATTGTAGTGTTTTATCTCCTCTGTGATCCTTCCTGGTGTTGCTTGAAGCAGTCCACACACACACACACACACACACCACAAAAAGATTTACTGGCGATGCTGTTTGTTAACATCTCCATAATTCTGCATCGAGAGTGCAGCCTTGACAACAACCAAAAGTGTCTATAATTATTACGGCAGTAAGGAGACTGTATTCATCTTCATTAGAGGCTTTTGCTTTTTCAGAGTATCCTCTTGCCCGCAGGTCTCTTCTTCTCTCTAACCCACACAATTGTGACTTCTCTTCCCCCATTATCTTCCTCTGTTCCCTTCTCTTTCTCTCTCTCTCTCTCTCTCTCTCCCATAGACACACACGTTTAAATATCACAGGATAAGGAGTTCACAGCCACCACAGTAACCCACATCAGGAGTGACACTTGAAAAATGGCAACATTACCCTTGGTGGGGCAGCCTGAATAAAGACTGCCTGATTAGTTCAGGTACTTGCATTCTCCTAATTTTCATATTAATCACGAGCCTATATCAGTCTAACGCCGGACTCCGGCACACGCCTGTGAAGTGTGAGCAACATTTACAGATGCCTGAACCCCCGAAACACTCTCCATGTTCATCATTCACAGATGAACTGATGTCACTCTGAGAAGCTAGAGGCCATGGTGATGGCAAAGGATTAAAAATGGACCCAAAGCTATTTTGACATAAGTGGAAGAAATTTGAAAAATACCAACAAAACAAAAAAAATTTCTAGTATTGTGATCCAGATTGACCCACATGTGCTTTCATGAATGAAAGATTTTGCTTGCGCATTTGCTCTTCTACACTATTAAACCTATCCTCAATGGGAGTGGATAGATCCCATAACATATGGCAACACAGGCACATGCCCACTGCAACAAGCTAACAGCCTCCTCCCACACTCTAAGGATTATAAAACACATTCGTGGGCTTATAAAATGCATAAGAAATTGACTGTGCCTTTTTCTTGGGTGACCTGAGCTTTAAATTTAAGGCTTTGTAAAGGTTATCCGATCAGGAGTTATTTCATCTTGACCTCATTAGGTAAAAGTGCACCAGCTGACTTTTTGTGTGATCTGCAAGTTGTAATAACTCATTGCACAAGCTATATAGAGCTGAAGAGTGAACACTGACCACGTGCTTGGTTGCAGAAGTGGACCGGAATCTCGCGCTCATTGTTTACTCACCTTTCTGAAAATTGTCAAAGTGAATCAAACCAATCAGCTACAACAGGAATTACTTCAGGATTTTCATACAAAGTAAGACTATGCGTAAAGGAAAAATCCACCTGGAACGACTTGCATAGTAATCCATGTTAAATCCTAATCAGTCCAGACAGGATTTTACGATTGCAGACATTAACGCAAAATCAAGCAAAAAATATATATACTTGGAGGAGCGTGCAATTCTTCAAAGTTTCCACAGATTTGGGCCAAGACGTGTTATGTGACATCACAACATGCATTCAGCAGAAGCCCTCTTTGATTCCAATACATCGAACACGAGTACAGCTACAAAGGTCTCATTTACCAACAAACATCACTGTGAAAAATAGATTTCGTGCAAGTGCAATCTCGCCACTTCAAGTAGTTTTCCGCAAAAAAAGCATGAAAAATCCTCCTGTGTGGACTGCATAATTAACATATGATCTTCAGTGGCATCCAAAATGTATTTTTTACTGAAATTCCGAGTTAATTAAAAAAAAAAAAAAGAAGACGACATTTTTAAGTGTAAACTCCTTTCCTCATGTCTTCTTTGGTTTTTCTTTGGTTTATGGTTTCCTAAATTACCCATAATATCATTTTATTACTCACACTTCATCTCTTCTGAAAGAGAATGATGCAGCAGTGCTTTAGTACTTTAGTCCATCCATCCCTCCATCTTCTACCACTTATTACTTTTCAGGGTCGCGGGGAACCTGGAGCCTATCCCAGGAAGCATCGGGCACAAGGCGGGGTACACCCTGGACAGGGTGCCAGTCCATCACAGGGCACAATCTAGCCTTGCTGGGGGAGGAAACCGAAGTACCCGGAGGAAACCCCCGCAGCACGGGGAGAACATGCAAACTCCGCACACACATGGCTCCAGCAGGAATCGAACCCCGGACCCTGGAGGTGTGAGGCGAACATGCTAACCTTTAGTCTACACTGTAAAACTTCAAGTTCACTGAACTCAGAAAATTTGAGGAAACTAATTACCTCAAAATTTTTAAGTTGATAAATCAATTTCTTTAAGTCAAATACAGTACACTTAAATATAACAAAAATTTAACTCAAATGTGTTATATTTAAGTGTATTTGGCTTAAAGAAATTGATTTATAACTGTAAAAATTGAGGTAATTAGTTTCCTCAAATGTTTTGAGTTAAATGAACTTATCCGGTTTTACAGTATATCCAGCTGTTACCTCCTCATCTGTACACTCTGCTCAAACAGACCAGGTTCCAAAGCTTAAACTCTCCTGCTCACACTGCCGTCAATGCCATCGTGGTTGTCATCTTAGATTGCTAACTAGACAAGCCAAGTCTCTGCAATAACGCCACCGTTTGCTGTCTCCACTACTTTTACGTTTGATTTCTCTTTAATAGGACATTGAATGAACTTTTAAATATGACAAAAACTGACAAGTGAGAAAACAAGCATTTCTCTTTTGCTTTTAGGGGCTAACAGTCAAACTGGCCTGTTATGCCTTATGTTTGAGACTGCTGAAGTTTTTTCTACTATTAAACACGATAATAACTGTGCTAGCAATTTCTCCCTGTGATGTCAGCGCAGCACACAACTGCTATCTACTCATGAGATTAATAAAAAAAAATACAGCAGCAAGCAAAAAATAAGCACCAGAATCACTAAACATATCCAAAATATTTCAAAATAAAAATATGTAATGTCTTTGTAAAGGAATTAACTATACAGCTACAGATCCCTAAGAGCATAGAGAATTGTTCCCGGATCGGTTTCCTTTCACATTTCAGTCAAGAAAACATGACTGCAATGTATGTAGTTTTATATTTTCTACTTATACACACACATAAATTTTATATTTATATTTATATATATATATATATATATATATATATATATATATATATATATATATATATATATATATATATATATATATATATATATATATACACACACATATACATATATATACACACATATTTTATATATATATATATATATATAAAATCTCACACATGCAGACACTAGTTTTATGAGTAATTTTATAGTGACTGACACTTGTTGTTGTTCTTCACATGCCACTGTTTTAGCCTGTACATATTACTTAGTGAGGTACTAAAATACCCAGTGGCATAGACACTAACCAGTATTTCGCCCTTTTCATTTAAATACAACATTCTGAAAAGAAAGTGTCAAAAATTGTGTGGTCACTTTTAAGCTCCATTTCTGGGATTACCTAGACACCAGGATTGTGGATAGTACAGAACCCCACTTACATTTTTTTAAAAATGTAATAAATAAATAAAACAAACAAATAAATAAATAAATAATATAATATTATATAATATTACATACATATATATATATATATATATATATATATATATATATATATATATATATATATATATATATATATATATATATATATACACACACACACACAAATTTAGATCAGACTGACTTATGGCTTTCACATAAGCACATCTTGGAAGGTTTACACACATATTGCAGACAATCAAATTTGATATGGGGATTGTGAGCAACAATTTTATATCTGAAACCTCACTAGCTTAATTGCTGGCCAAATTTCTTATTTCCATAACTGCATAAACACCTGTAACATTACCTATGCCAAATATCATGAGCTGGGCTAATTACAATCAACTTTAGTAGATTTACTCGTAAATGTCTTTAATGTTAAATGCGTTCATAGACACCAGTTTCTAAATCTATTAACATAAAAAAAAAAATTCAATTAAACGAGATGAATGATGGTGGCTGATTACAGACAGATGTATGAAAAATACTTATAGACAATAGCCAGAGGAATGGCTGATTATTTAGTACCTGGCTTCTGAAATATGACATAATACCCATCCATCCATCCATCCATCCATTTTCCATACCATATCCTACACATGGCTGCAGGGAGCCTGGAGCCAATCCCAGAGAATTCAGGATACAAGGCAGGGGGCACCCAGGGCCAAGGTGCCAACCCATTAGAGGGCATAATCGTACACACACACATCGGACAATACGGAAATGCCAATCAGCGTACAATAGATGTTGTTGGACTGGGAGAGGAAACCAGAGCGCACGGAGGAAACCACTGAAGCACAGGGAGAACATGCAAACTCTGCACACACAGGGCAGAGGCAGGATTCGAGCCACCAACACCGGAGGTGTAAGCTAAACGTGCTAACAACTAAGCCAGCACGCCTCTAAGTATAATACATTCATTATATTTTATGGCATAAAACACAAATAATTTAGTACATGAGGAAGAAAAAAAATTACTGACATTACAGAAAAGAAAGGCAAACAGTAAAAAAAAAAAAAAAAATTATATTAAATAAAATTTGGTGTCATAACCATTTGCTTCAAAACAATGTTTTTATCTGAAAAGTGGTCGATTAAATTGTAAGGTCCTTTCTATAGTGACATGAAGAAATTACTGAGAAAGTTTGTTTTGGGAAAACGTTTGGAAATGTTTTGGAGGCGGGGGGTGATGGGAGATAAATCAGGGTGTTTAGGACTTTTGTAATTTCCATGATTTGTATTTTGAGGGTGAGCACAACTGGAGGACCTTTATGAAAACAACACTTTTTTTATTTTGTGTTTAATATCTCTTCAGCAGGAACGGGTCATCTGAGGCGAGGCAGGATCATTAAAGGGAGGATATTAACTCAGTTCATCTTGATTCTCACTGCTATTATCAGAGTAAACATCAAATTTGAGGCTTTATGGGATGCATTTTAAGAGGCCGTGGCGATGGAGAGGGTGGGAGCGCAGCCCCCTTTTAATGGGACACGCTAGAGACACTGCAGGGCCCTTTCACTAGCCATTAAACCCTGAGAGTAACCCAGCGTTAATTGTTAATTTGCTGACTGGATGCAACGCACAGAAGACACAGGGCAGTCACAGAGAGGACTCGTTCATTGTTATTAATGGGAAATGTTGGAACTTGTTGGCCGTGTGTGACCCTTTAACGCCTGCAGCAGCAAACTATTTCTAATACTCATGCGTAAAACTTCCCCTAGTCCAACATTAGCAGCATATGGGTCATTTTCCAGTATTAAACTGTGACCATGAATAATACTGCTTTGAATTAATTCAGTAGAATTTTCAGTGGACATTAATATAGCTTTTGGCTGGAAAGCTGGTCTGATACGTCAACCATAGATATAAATCTAAATACTACATGCAGACCTTTGTGTGTCAATCAATTATTGTTTCAGAAAGCAGCATTTATGAATGTCAATTATGATAATGACAGAAAGTTAAAAAAAAAAGTATTTTTACATCTGTCTGAGGAGGATACGGCCTAATTGCATTAAATAATTGGTTAATAGGTAGGACCATTTGCCCAATTTTTATAAGTACTAACAGGCAGGGGAAAAATCTGAAACACCGATTCAGTCTTTGAAAAGATGGAGCATTCAGGGATAATTGTGTTTGTGCCAAAATCTGCTGCAGACCTGCCAGGGCACTTCAAAAGAAAAATAAATAGCTAGCTATAAAACATAAACGGGAAAAAAAAAAAAAAAAAAAAAAAAAAAAAAAAAAAAAAAAAAAAAAAAAAAAAAAAAAAAAAAAAAAAAAAAAAAAAAAAAAAAAAAAAAAAAAAAAAAAAAAAAAAAAAAAAAAAAAAAAAAAAAAAAAAAAGTCAAAAAAAAAAAAAAAAAAAGAGAGAGAGAGAGAAAAAAAAAAAAAATTACCAAGAAGAAGAAAGAAGGAAGGAAAGAAAGAAAAGGGCTCATTGGCTAACTCCAGCAGGACAGGGTCTGAAGGATGTTTGCTGGCTTCACTACGGTACCTTCATTACAACAACAAAATAATGATCGTGAACAAAAAAAAAAAGAAAAAAGGAGAAAAAAAAAAAAACAACAGTGAACAGACATGCGGATAGAATACAACAAGAACAGGCCAGCCAAGACATGCTGATGTCCCGTAGGCTTCGGCCTCTACGGCATTTCCAACGCTTTGTGGGGTTGAAACGGTACAGCTCTGAAACCTCAGACTGTCCTCAAATCAGACAAGCATGATCATTAACAAAACGAGGGGGATCTGCCTCCTCCCCGTCAGAAACCACAAAGCCTTCCGAAGATCCCACGCAGATAATGTGTGAGGTTTCTTGTTATGTAAGCAGGTTACAACTACAGCTTCTGGTTTGCATTTTTGCAAAAACAACAAGCTTAATAGGCTACACGAGGCTAATTACGATATGCAACAAAAATGCTTCCTTGCCTTGAGCCACTTTGCTTTTGTTGTCTCCTGATCCGATTTTTGAAAGAAATTGCAAATAATAGACCGCCATGTGCCTAATCAAGGCAAATGTCCAAGCATAAAATCTTTTTTTTTTCCCCCCTCTGTGTGCACATTTGTAGGCTTAGCAGGTGCGAGTGGGGATCTGGAAAGCCTGGTGATTTGTTTAGAGGAGATTATATCTGTCACTCGAGCCCACCCACTCACACGTACACACCGTCTAGTGATTAGTAGGTAGAGTGGACTGATTCTTACCTCTGGTAGTAGTCTTCAATGACATCTGAGTGATGTTTCACAAGACTTCTTTTCATTCTTTTCTGAAACAAGGTGCATGATGAAATGGTTGCTTTTATTTTTGCGTCTTCTAAATAAGGACATTTTTTACATCATTCATAAGTCACGATGATTTAAAAATAAATTCCCATGCAAAAAAAACAAAACAAAACAACAATCCTTTTTCCTTTTCATTTGGAATTTTCCTATGTGAGCAAGCAACATTATTGAATCTCAGCAAGTTGTGCTCAAAGAGGTTTGATGTGAGTAATGACAAAATCATTCTCCCTTGACTTAAACCTTCAATTAATTTCCACTGCAATGAAACCACAACAGATTAAACCCCCCTCCCCTCTGCACCTTTTAAATGCCTTATTTTATATGATTCAGTTGCCATCTTAACCAGGGGAAAGAGTGAGCATGGCTTAAAAAACAACTTATTTAAAAACTACAAAAAAGCAATTCCAAGGGGACATGCCGCATGAGTGACACCTGTCACAGGGATGATGAATGACTCCATTTTGTGCCTCTGCAGCCTTCTGCCACTCCCGGCATCGGCCATTTATCATCATCGGCTGTCAGCCAGGGAAAGCGGCAGTGACAGTGCGAGTCAGCAAACATTTAGCACACGGAGCCGCACTACACGGGGAAATTATTATTGTCAGAATAATAATGGTTTAGCATAATTTATTACAGGTCCACCAAATAAGCAGGGGCTAGATGTTATTAGACAGATGGATGGGAAGGCTTGGCAGGATTCCACTGAGACTCAGGCAAGGCCTTCGTCGTGTGAGTGGGGAGAGCAGAGGAGAGAGAGGGAAGGGGGGGCATCCTCCGAACCAATCAGAGAGCTGGCAGTTCAATTACAAAAAAATAAGGGGACATTCATCATTCAATTAGGCACCTGTCAGGCCTCACAAAGGAAGAAAACTTCTAACCTGGTACTCCAGGGAGAAGATGCTCAGAAGAGTGGACTGCGAGTGACTGGAACAAATAAAAGAAGGACAAAGTTAATTACCAGAGTGCATTGCACAGAGACAAAGGAAGAGGGGCGCTTCAAAGCCACGGCCGGCTGCCCTGTAATCTAAAAGAACATGAAAACAAGTGTGGCAAAGTTGTTCCAGATGAACATCTCGGACAAAAGGTTCCTGCTGAGATGCGTTGTGAGGGGAGGGAGGTAAGGTTACAGAGGCTGGGGATGGTGTGAAATGAGAGAAAATAAAAGCACTCTCCACTCCTCATATCACTGTCCACTGCATCAGACGGATCCTACAGCCCTTCCTGTCTTCAACTAGCACAGCGAGCAGAACACCTTAAAGACAGGCAGAAACAGCAAATATCCATATGTTAACAGGATTCAATTCGATCATCGATAGACCAGTTTGTGTGCATTTTGATATCCTGTATCGGAAGGTGTTAGATTTCACCCCACAGAAATCTACTGTTTACGCCTTTGCAATCTCCGTCATGTCTTTCAGCCTGTTTTACCATTAACGTCTAGTAACATTTAGTTACTTTTAGTTCTATGTTGCGATGAGCTAGAAAGTGTGGTTTGCTGCAGAGTCAGGCATGCCAGGAGAGTCCGAAATGAACACAAACACACTGACAGATATGAGCGTGTTCAAAAAGAGACTTCCCGCTTTATTCATTCAAAACAGGAGTACTTATATACATTGTACACATTGATAACAGTAGTGCGTGGACGGTTTCTACTGGTCCAGGTGTCAGACAGATTTAGTCAAAACACACAGCACATAGTTATGATACAAAATAAGTCAATAATGTCATGTTGACACGGAAGTACATAACATAATCAAGGATAGCAGTTGATCAGCTTATTCAAAGAGGTAACTAAATGATTACATTCATCATATATTTGAGAGCAGTTCATGATATAAGAGGGTACATAATATAAAATATAATATGATAAAACAGAATTTCCTTTCAGAAGGTATGTCCTATTTTTAGGACCAAAATATAGTGTTGGCGCTAGAAGGGGTTTTCAGTTGAGAGAAACGTTGCCACACTCTCTGCGCTAGCATATGGGACATTCTGGAACATTCACAATGAAACTGGTGGGCTTTGAAAATGGAAACTTTCACAGCAGGAAGCTGGGACTCCCAGAAATCACTCAATACCATGGCTTGCCATGACATTTTCAGTTACACTCCGTGTCAAACACCTGGCCATGAAGTCGAACAAAGCGAGTTGGTGTTCCCTTCACCAACCAAAAACCAAAATCTTTCAAGCAATTTCCCTAAAATAACATGTTTTAACTCTCTATACACAGGTACTGTACCTACTGCCTCATGTGGTCTTGTTTCCACATGCTATCTTCAATATACACATACTGTTAAACCTAATAGACTTCTCTCTGAGAGCAGGAATGTAAACAGAGGCTAGAAAGCCAGGTTTCCTACCTACCGTTAAATATCAAGTCCATACTGGTCTCCGTCATCAATTTGGACACGTACCAACAAAGCAACAGAGAGCTTATATATAGATTTTTCTCATTATATTCATCATCAACTCAATAAAAGTTGACCTGGAGACGGACTAGAAAGAAAACACATTATAACCCAGGACAGATTCCTCTGTGCTGAACATTAACAACTCAGCTCAAACGCTTCAAACGGGGGAGAAAAAAAATAACATCTTTGTGAGCACATATCCCTATTAATTATTACAATGATATGCATGGGTCAAGGGGTCAGTACAATTAAATGGGCCATTAAATGGTCAACTGTCAACATGTGAACATTTGTGAGAAAGAAAGGGGGAAAAAAAAGTCTTCTACACTTCAACA
The DNA here is from genome assembly GCA_012411365.1 of Ameiurus melas. Lineage (NCBI taxonomy): Eukaryota > Metazoa > Chordata > Actinopteri > Siluriformes > Ictaluridae > Ameiurus > Ameiurus melas. The sequence continues at coordinate 20,980,527 of CM022761.1, read as the reverse complement.
TCACACCTGAACATTTCAACAACATTACTGCTCAATTCTCAAGACATAGCCATCCCTTCTGCTGAATCCCACATCTGTTAGGTTTTAAATGGATTACTCTCTATAATGATCATGATTACACCCTAATTGCTAAATCTTTGCCCTGTTAAGTTTAAAGGGAGGTAAACTGCCCTAAATATCTGTGAAAACATATCTGTTTCAAATACTCTCTCATGGTTAATATAGAAATGTAAAAATAAGGGAGCTAAAGAAAAACACCTACATTACATACGAAACACATTAAGTAAAATATGGCTTTTCTAATGTTTCTAAATCAACATGTAGAACGTCCTTTCTACTGGACAATCGTCATGACTAAGCTATGTCAGACTTTTCCAAAAAAGACTGATCGTTTTGTTAAAATATACAGTAACACAACATGCTGATCTCAGTAAGCCATAAACATGGCTGTCATACTATATTATATATAATATATTACACAGAAATAATGTTTATTTCCTACTGGGTTTAGCCAAACCAGCTTTAAGCTCGGACTCTGTGCTGGTGAAGATTACAGAGAAATTGATTTGAGAGACTTGGAAAGCTCATCGTCATAAACCATGAGCCAATGCAGTCGGATTTCAGAGCTGTTGCTAAAACCTCAGGATTGTAGTCGAGGAACCAGATGATCGGACACATTTTATAACTGTACATTATATATATTTGATAAATTGCACTATAAAATATCCGTCAATCCCTTTTCCATACCGCTTATCCTACACAGGGTCATGGGAAAGCCTGGAGTCTATCTCAGGGAACTTGGGGCACAATTTAGTAGACATCCTGGACATGGTGCTAACCCATTGAAGGGCACAATCACACACATTCACACACTACGGACAATTTGGAAATGGCAGTCAGCCTACAACACGTGTCTTTGGACTGAGGGAGCAAAGTGGAGTACCACGAATGAGGGAGGAAACCAGGAAGCACTGGGAGATCATGCAAACCCACAACCCCGGGCTAGACAAATGTGCTAGCCACCAAGATACCATGCCCCGACATTATAACCAAGCTAAAGTAATTATAGTTACAAAATTAGTACAATAGTAGATCATTATAAATCAAAGTATATTAAACAACCCATTTTCATGATTTTTGTCAAAGGTGCCCTGTGATGGACTGGCATCACATCCAGGGTGTATTCCCAGTGTTCACGAGACAGGATCTGGATCCACTGCGACCCTGATCCAAATAAAGCGGGTACAGAAGACGGATGGATGGATGGATGAATTATTATCTTAAGGACAAAGCAAGTAATAAGATCCAGAATACAGTGTATATCGATTTAAGCTTCATAAGGCATTGAAATCACTCTGCTTAAAAGGTTCAACAGATTTTTCGATGTTTAATTGACACAATTCTGTGTTGAACTGTGAAAAAAGGAAACCGCCTACACCAATTGTAGCATGGAGAAATGTTACAGAAACTCACAGACTATGTCATAATGCATAGAATTCAGCATGATATAAAACTGTAAAACAAACTATTTGCACATAAATAGTTTATATTCTCCCACAAGGGATGACACCAATAATAATAATACAGAATGCATAGACATAAAATTATCAAATAAACTACAAAAAATTATATTATATTATATATATATAACATATTATATTTTATATATACAGTGGTGTGAAAAAGTGTTTGCCCCCTTCCTCATTTCCTGTTCCTTTGCATGTTTGTCACACTTAAGTGTTTCGGAACATCAAACCAATTTAAACAATAGTCAAGGACAACACAAGTAAACACAAAATGCAATTTGTAAATGAAGGTGTTTATTATTAAAGGTGAAAAAAATCCAAACCATCATGGCCCGTGTGAAAAAGTGATTGCCCCCTAAACCCTAATAACTGGTTGGGCGCCACCCTTAGCAGCAACAACTGCAACCAAGCGTTTGCGATAACGTGCAATGAGGCTTTTACCGCGTCCTGGAGGAATTTTGGCCCACTCATCTTTGCAGAATTGTCCTAATTCAGTTACATTAGAAGGTTTTCGAGCATGAACGGCCTTTTTTAAGGTCATACCACAACATCTCAATAGGATTCAGGTCAGGACTTTGGCTAGGCCACTCCAAAGTCTTCATTTGTTTTTTCTTCAGCCATTCGGTGGTGGACTTGCTGGTGTGTTTAGGATCATTGTCCTGCTGCAGAACCCAAGTTCGTTTCAGCTTGAGTACAAACGAACAGATGGTCGGACAATCTCCTTCAGGATCTCTTGGTAGACAGCAGAATTCATAGTTCCTTTTATCACAGCAAGTCTTCCAGGTCCTGAAGCAGCAAAACAGCCCCAGACCATCACACTACCATCACCATATTTTACTGTTGGTATAATGTTCTTTTTATGAAATGCAGTGTTCCTTCTACGCCAGATATACTTGGACACACACCTTCCAAAGTGTTCCACTTTTGTCTCATCGGTCCACAGAATGTTGTCCCAAAAGTCTTGGGGATCATCAAGATGTGTTGTGGAGAAATTGAGACGGAGCTTTGATGTTCTTTTGCTCAGCAGTGGTTTTCTCCTTGGAACTCTGCCATGCAGGCCATTTTTGCCCAGTCTTTTCCTGATGGTGGAGGCATGAACGCTGACCTTAACTGAGGCAAGTGAGGCGCGCTGGTGGGGGGGGGGGTGGGGGGGGGTTGTTGGACCTCTGGATGATGTCTTCGCTGCGCTCTTGGGGGTAATTTTTTGGCGGCCGCCTCCTGGGAAGGTTCACCACTGTTCCATGTCTTCGCCATTTGTGGATAATGGCTCTCACTGTGGTTCGCTGGATTCCCAAAGCTTTGGAAATGGCGTTATAACCCTTTCCAGACTGATAGATCTCAATTACTTTCTTTCTCAATTGTTCCTGAATTTCTTTGGGTCTCGGCATGATGTGCAGCTTTTAAGGATCTTCTGGTGGACCTTACTGTGTCAAGCAGCTCCTATTTAAGTGATGCCTTGATTGTGAACAGGTGTGGCAATAATCAGGCCTGGGTGTGGCTAGAGAAATTGAACTCAGGTGTGGACAACCACAGTTATAGTATGTTTTAACAAGGGGGGCAATCACTTTTTCACACAGGGCCATGATGGTTTGGATTTTTTTTCACCTTTAATAATAAACACCTTCATTTACAAATTGCATTTTGTGTTTACTTGTGTTGTCCTTGACTATTGTTTAAATTGGTTTGATGTTCCGAAACACTTAAGTGTGACAAACATGCAAAGGAACAGGAAATGAGGAAGGGGGCAAACACTTTTTCACACCACTGTATATATATATATATATATATATATATATATATATATATATATATATATATACACACACACACACACACACACACATATACATACACACACACACATATATATATATATATATATATTTTTGTTTGTTTGTTTTTTTAAACCCACGACTGAAGTTAAGTGTCCTTTTTAAAAATACATCAGTACATCTTTGTTATACACACCATAACAGGTTGCCAGATGGTATAAAATTTGCACCAGAATCTACATATAGACAACTTTCTTCAGTGTCAAGTGTCAAACGATGCACCATGTATTTTAACTAAATGCTGTTAGACATCCTAAGACTTCAGAGAGTTACAGGGGGGTGGGGGGGGGGGGGGACGTAACATAACATATCAGAATATCTTGCTACTACACAATATTACTGCTGTATAAATACATTTGTTCTGTAGTTTACAGAGGCTCCAGTAACATGGGTTCCATGGGCTGTGGCTCTCCGACCACACGCCAGTTGCTGAATGCATGTAAACCTGATACATCATAATTCACTGTATTCTACCCACTGTAGAATAGTATTTACAGCAGGAATGCAGGAAACTAGACCAAACAGACAGATGTAATTTATTATGTAACGGACTGCTACGCTGTTCTTCCAATCGTTCAGAGTTATCTTCTTTTTTTTTTTTTTCCCCCGAGCCATTGTTAAACAGAAATGCAGAGAAAGTACACAGAAAGAATGAGAGAAGTCAGCAATCTGTTTAATTTTTTTTTTTAATTAATTTTTTAAAAATGTGTAGCACTACAAATCATCTTCATTAAGACTACATTTTATGAAAACAACAATAATAATTGCACAAGAAGCCATGGATTCAGCAGTGTATTTACAGCATGTAAGTAAAAAAAAATTTTTTTTTTTAAAAATCAGGAAAATACTTCACTGGAATAAGAACGAAGAGAGCTATTAGAAGGTCATAGAACAGCATTAAGCCTATCGCCTCTAGCCTATAATTTCAAACAGGGAAAAACAGAAGGTCTGCAATCAGATCAGTGCCTTGGAAATCATTCAGAACGTAATTACCCTTCTCTCCAACCTACGACATTCCATTAATATGCATGGGGCTGAATATAGCATTGAGGCCAATTTGATTAAAATATCCCACTCAGACTGATCCATGGTGTCTACTTAATGCTTCTGTCACCCGAACAAGTTTAACTGCACTGCCTCGATCATACCTACAGTATATACACAAACTGTATGCTGGGTAATTTGCATATAATTGAATTTATCTTTTTTTTTTTTTTTTGAATGTTAAACTATGAACAAAGCAATCGTACATGATTTGAAACCATTCTTAACGTCCTTTCTAATTCTTAAAATCATTTCAACCTTCGTGCTTTTTTTTTTTTTTTTTTTTTTTTTTTTTACAAATGATTAATAATAAAAAATGGCAGCGATTAACCTAATGAATACCACCTGGCTAATGATATCCGTCTCATATGTTTCAACAATAATTAGCGCTTGCTACATCTATTTGTGGCAGGGCAGAAACTGCAGCGAAGCATAGCAAATTTCATTCCTAATGATTTAAGGATGGGCTACAAACAAAGGCAAAGACTGGAAGATTCGGCATGGTAGGAATGAATTAAGGAAATGCTGACATTTCTAAGACTAAGTGTGTGTGTGTGGGGGGGGGGTGTTGGACATGCTGATAGCATTTCAGTCAAAAGCCATGCTGAACAGTAAATAAAGTAAACACTGGCTGAATATGATCTGAAGTTGGACTACTTCTCAAGGCCTATTTTTGGGGGGTTTTAAATCAATATTTTTGCACCGCTGCATCTACTTTTGCTTTATTCTCTGCGTATGTAAATTGCCCTAATTATACATGCTGATAAGAGCAGGGGAACATCTGTTTCAGCCCAAACAGCACGGTATGAAGATAAAATGCAGAGCAGTGATAGATTTGACACACCAAAGCACGTATGTTCTGACTAGTTACATTAATTCTGCTTCAAAAATATGTTTAGTAAAACTCAGTGTTCTTAATGCAAAAAGTCTGCATGAGAATAAAACCTGTCAGTAGCTTTTGCAGAAGACCGAGTCATGCATCACTTTCCTAGTGAGCTACTTACAGGTCTGTACAACTCATTTATGAATGATTTTTTTACTACATTACATAGACAGAAAATTTGACAGAGCTTTGATGACCTTAGGGATTGTAGCAGGCAGAGAAAAAAAAATGACCACAAAACTCCTAGTGTATATCAGCGGATATTTTATGGATATTTTATTTTTCTCTCAAGGCAAAGGTCAGGTGTGACTGCTAAATAATAATAAGCAGCGTCTCCATTTGATATACTCAAGGATTGGAGATGCCAACCTCATAGAGGGGATTAAACTTGTAGCAAATACCTCCAAGTGTACAAGGTCTTTGCTATTTGCTGTTCGCTTTGCTTACGTCTTTTAAATCAGCTCCATCCACAAAGCTATCCTTGCTTCAATTATGATTAGCTATGAAAAAGTGTGTACAGTGGTCATGATCCAAAAAAATGCCACTGATTTAACAGTGAGACCATTTTCCTACATCAAAATCATTATCATGACTCCAAAATCTGATGTAAAGTGTAAAATGAGGCCTCCATTACCTATCAGGCAAAGAACGAAGCACATTAGGCTGACCAACTGTCTACTCCCTCAAGGACGGCCACATCCCCCCCCCATTCCGCACAATTTGGTCCAATCCTCTTCCGCAACTGATCCCAGTGTGCAAACTGATCCTCAGGCAAAAATCCCATGCAGTAGCTGTGCAACTGTACTACACTCACAGCACATTCCCAGCGCATTGTGTAAGGCAGTGGGACGTGCCACATTTCACCGAAAGCTACATTTGTCATTGCATGCCACAGCACTGATGGTTTTAAAAAGCTTCGCTCTGCCAATACGTCGAGAACCTGGAGCATAAATCACCACAAGGTGAAGACGTGCACAAAATCATTCAAACAGCCATCACACTATTTTGCTTTTTAATAAGGTGGCCGGTTTAAGACCACTTTCAACGGATGATTTTACAGTCTACTGTGAAGAATAATGTGTCTTATAAGGAAACGTGTCTTCTATCCTAACCAGAGCAAATCATCTAAACATGCTCCAGCAGCACTGCTGTAAACTAAGCGAAAGGTCTCTCTCATGTCCACTGTCTCTTTCTCTCTTGCCCTTGGCGTTCTTCCTCACGCCTAACCACATAAACAATCCCAGTTGTGTGATGAGGCCGTGTGCATCCCTGACAGCACAGTGCTCCACTGGCCAGGCCAAAACCACAAGCCTAAGCTGCCAGTTCCACTTTTTGTTTGCACCGTGAGACAGAGACGTGTGGTCTTCCAGAAGGGAGAAATGCCTGGCCAGTAGCTCTGGGAGCCAGACGGCCTGACAGCTAAACGCTAGGACAACGTTTTTACTGCACTGATCAAGCAACGAGCATTAAAGACAAACAGCAGTATTGACATCTTACAGCGAACAAAAAAACCCAGTAATTTTGTTTATTAAAAATTGCTTCCAACAATTAAACAATTTGTTGAATGTATAGAAAGCCTAAACGAAAGGGGAAGAAAAAAAGGTCTCATGAATTTTTAGTAACCCTGAGAATACCGAGACTGGTTAACATATAATTCAGTCCTATCGGATTAACAGGCATGTAATAGAGAGATAAACACCATAACTGCAATAAATAATCAATGCGTAGCCCCTTTGCTTCAAACCCCAGCTTGAGCATTACCATCGAAAACAAAGTGTCTGCAGCCAAGAAAATCAGCATATCAATGGCACATGCCACAACAACACTGGCCTCGGGTTTACTCCAAAGAGCACACTAGATAAACCCCAAATAACAGAGAAATTAACAAATGCTTGACATTTGCTCAACATCCATTATTCTGACACTTCTTCAGAATTTCAAAAGGCTGAGTGCATGCTTAATCAACATTCATATTCCCCAAGCGAGCCACTGGCACCATATTGCAGCCCGCCTCGGCGCTGATGAAAACGGCACATTAGGGCCCGTTTTGAAAACGTTCAGGGACTCTGAACGGATGCGTGTGGACGTGTGGGTTGTCTGAACGCGGAAAGGGGGAGCACGTGAGCGCTTTCTCTCCGTTAAAGCGCATCCAAGATGGGAGCATCTGCACCGATCTATTCTCTCCCCACTCCAGCAGGCCAGCTCTCCAAACTCGACAGACATATGCAAAGTGAGCCGAACGGCATTCGAAAGAGGGGAGTGATCATTACACCCAAATTCATTCATAGCAGTGCGCAGAGGGCTATCGGAGGCGTCTCACTCCTGGGACAAAGACCAGAGGGGAATGACAGTGGTCCCACATGATCCTAGTCAGCCAGGCGAGCTCCATAAGAGCATTTCCAATTCTAATATGGAGCGAAGAGAGAGAGAGAAAGAGAGAGAGAGAGAATGGCCTGTGCCTGATGTCACATCCCACCACTGGGCCATCACGCCATCATCACGCACCCCCCCGCTCCAGTCTCATTGTAGTGGCAGGACAGGCCGGCCGAGCAGGAGGTGTGCTGAATTTGCATGGCTCTCCATTGTGAGAGGGGGGAAAAGTGACAGCACCGTGTCCAATTCTTTTCCCTTCAGAACGACTCGAGCCCGGCAGGAGAGGCCAGGCTGACAGATGACTCCCAACATCTGTGTTACGTGAGTGATACAGATGAGGGACTTTGCATCCCCCCTCAACAGCCAAACGCATAGTCAGGGTTCAGGCACCCGGTGCAAATCAGCTTTAAACGACCAAAAAATGAGGCTGGATTCAAATAGGTTTGTTTAGACAGTTTGCTTTTTTATTTATACATCTTTAAACTGTGTGCGCAAAAACGTGCTTGTTTATCAAGACCTCGGAACTGACCACTCTTTTAGACATTGAGCCAAAGTTTGATGAATTGTCAACTTTTAGGCAATATTTTAGACATAAACATTAAAAACCCAGTGGTAAGTGAATAATATTTATGAAAGTATGAGTGACCAGTGCAAATTTCAAGAAAAAAAAAGTACTATTTTATAAGTAGACATGTCTATTATTTAATGTCAGTCCTTAAATTACATCTCTTCAAAGCTGTGGAGATGCATCTGTTGTAAATACATGCACGTAGTACATTTTAGTACGTTTTCCAGGAAACGTTTGTGGGGGACTACGGAGTTTACATTAAAATAGTTAACTCCAAAATGCTAAAATGTTAATGCCATAGTCCCCCACAAACATTTCCTGGAAAAGGTTCCGAAAGTATTTACTGAAAAGGGAAAATGTACTACACGCATGTATTTATAACAAATGCATCTCCACAGCTTTGGGTGCTGTAATGACATGATACTCACAGCGTGCACGTGACATAGGAATAATACAGGAGACTGATTTTAAGGGGATGGGATATTCTTTCATTTAGTCCATGCGGCCATGCGTTCAGCATGGCTAGCGGGTTGAGCAGTGTGACAAGGCTGGGAGATTGGAGGGATTCTCTGCTATGATTCTGTGAGCATGGCATTCCCAGCAGGGACAGGCTGCACGAGGAGCGATGAAGGACAGAACTCGCTGTTCCCTAAACCGCCAAAAAAAAAAAAAAAACCTAGGCAGGCTGCCTGTCTCGACTCCAACACTGACTAAGGCCCTGGGCTTTGAGGCACAGCGGAGGGGGGAAATCACAGCCTCTCACTGCCGTGCCTCAGCGCAAGCTAAGAGATGATGGATGGCCTAGTCGATATGTTATGTCTTAAGAGCCTGATTTCCTGCCAGTCCAATCACTAACCCTCCAGAGCCCGGCTCAGCTGATTGGACAAGCAGAATAATTTTGCAGGCTGTGAAAAACACTACCGCCGCGCCTGTCTGTCACGTTCTTAGATAATGTTCATGTTTTTAAAATTGCGAGGCCTCGCTGTGATTTTTTTTTTTATTTTATTTTTTACAATCTGAAAATATGAACATAAACACAAAAATGAATCAAAGCCTCCTAACCCAAGCATTTATTGGCATGCACAATCATCCAAGTGCAGTCAAAATAAAAATAAAAAAAAAAGAAGAAAACTGCAAATATGAGCCAGATTTTAGTTTTAGTACAACTGCCTAAAAACAAAACACACACAGATTTATTGGGGGGAAAATACATGAAAATTAGGTCATACATCAGGCCAGTCTGTAAGGACAATGGGATATAAAAAAAAAAGTGGCTGGGGATCAGCCTAGCACATATCATATTCTATAAAACGCTGACGCCAATAACAAAGGCATGTTCACTGTAGGCTGTGTATCCCTTGGGGACCCAATGCCTTATTCTAGCAGTGATTACAGCACTATGAAACTAGGAAGCTCCCAATTCATGCGAGTCTCTAAGTGACCTCTAAAGGAACGGGGCTGCCTCAGAGGCCTTGGGGGATTACATGTGTTACATTCAATAAAGAGCAGTCCCTCATTGTCAAGGAGACACACAAACAAAGCCATTAACCCCGGCTTATACGATACATCCACGATAGAGTATACATCCAAGAAATAAGTCCAAAATATGAACAAAAATGTATAGCGGCTTTTAAATGACACTGGACTAACACTGTGACCTGGCACGGCAAATAAAAGACTTTTATAATTTACACAGACAACAAAAAAACAATTAGACTAGCAATAGGGAATCCAACAATGCAGACAAAACATCATAATCATCATGGTTAGACTGAATTCAGGTTCATGAGCATTTAGCTGATGTTCTTTAACAGCAAATGAATTTGAATTGTAGTCAACAGAAATATTTATCAAAATAACACGTGAACTATTTAAGACTGAATTTTTGTTTTCCATTGAAAACGGTCACAGAATGGCAGTATTTAATTACGGCTAAAAGATCGATCTTTTTCGTATTCAGCTTGCATTGCTAACAATGATTAAAAAATCCCTCCAACTCAACCCCATACAACCAAGAGCTTAAACTACCCGCTGAGGATTTCAACCGTTTTGATAAACATTGTATATACTATGTGACACGAATACCCAGAAGAAGAACTGGGGTCGATTTGGAATGTTTTTCAGCACGGCCTATAAGTTTCTTCATACGGGGTGAAAATCACAGCACCTGTGTTAGTAACGTGAAGGAAGGGAAGATTTTATCTCAATGCCAGCACGACCTCACGAGCCATTCGGACAAGGCCTTATCGCTCAAGTTCTGAACAAATGGCTAGAAACATGCACAAATATTTACAGAGCTTATTGTCCCTCAGGTTTCAAGTTCTTTGTGGATTAAAGTTCATTTAATTGCTTTCAATGCGTGTTCATGGATTTATCACGAGACTAATTTGAATTCTCTCATACATTATATAATATAATTATATATCTATTCGTCATATATATCACACACACACAAATATATATATATCACACACACACATATATATACACACACATATACATATATATTCACATATATATACACACACATATACATATATATTTACATATATACACACATACATATACACACACACGTGTATATATATATAAAATATCGTTTATATAAATAGTACTAAAAACAGCATCACTTCATTCTTTACGTGCAAGAACAAGACACTGTGTAGGCCACTAATTCAAGCAGGGAGTTTCATTTAGAGAAAATAATTGCTTAATTAATCACACAAATAGCGATCGCTATTGCTACAACATTCAGATTCACTCATATTTTGCCTATGAAGTTCATTAAACTAGTTAGTGATAATAAACTGATGTTAAAAGGAGATGATATGCATCCAGTCGGTGAGTCAATAAAACATTATTGGCTAAGCTGCAAGGCATTCTGCGACCTAGCCGTCTGTTTTTCTGAACTGTAGTAGTCTAGACGAGAATTTAAGAGCGAATGCTTCCCCTGTACCCAAAATCAGTAAGTGAATGGCAGTTAAACTCTCACTGGAGTGCGCAGCACATTCATCAAAATGACATAGTGCAACAACTTCAGCGATTATCCTAAACGCTCTGGTTTTGGATTTGAAGTGAAAGCTCTTACCTTCTTGCCACTTTTAAATACACTTAGCTGGAAAATAAGCATCACCAACCACTAAGTTCTAGTCAATTAAGCCTTAAATCCTTCAAAAATGTACATGCTTATTTTTTAGGGTTTAAACGAAGAACCAGTGATTAAGGAAAAAAAAAAAACATGATCGGGTGTGCTGTTACAGGAAAATAATCAATGATGGGGGTTAAACAAACAGCATGGGCCATGTCCGAGTCCTCTTTATGTCCCATGTTTTATTCCTCTTACCTCACAGCAATGTTCCAACACATACTTATTATTATCTTTAACGATTATTTATTAAAGATCGACAGAGTGTACATTATTAAACCCCCGTTTATAATTACATTTAACATTATGGAACAATCACAAAACAAGTTTCGGCCTCTTGAAGCTAGTTAGACAAAAAAAAAAAAAAAAAATGAGGTGAATTTTACACAAACATTTATTCATTCATTCATCTTCGATTATTTCTTTATTCTGGTGAGGGCCGTGGTGGATCTCAGAGGCAGGAATACACCGAGGACTGGACACCAGCTCATCTCAGGGCATCATGTACACACATTCACACATTCATTGACATTTAGGGGCAATTTAGAGTCACTAATCCACCGTCTGGCAAGTTTTTGGGAAGGGAGAGGAAACCCGTAGGGACATGAGGTAAACATTCACAGAAACGGAACACAGACAGTAACCCGAGGTCAGGACCTTTACTCAAGGATGCACATCATATTAACTACTAAAAGCAGTATTTGGTTTACCCTCTATATTACCACAGTGGATTATTTCATAGGCAAGAGAATAAGTAGTATGGTTTCTACTACAATCCGGCAGGGTATATTCACACATATTCAGGCATTGACACACGATCATTACACGAGATTGATCTTCCACCGTCCATCTCTACCAACGGAAGACGTTTGTCTCTCAGAGGCTTATCTGTGTGTAAAGTCCACAGCATCAAAAGAACACACAAAACAACCGAGACACTACACAGATACACCGAATGGTGTATGAGCTAATGGACATGGTTGTCATCAAATGAAAGAATGTTTTACCTTCACCAAACAGCTGGTCAGTGTCATCTTGGTGCAGAATGACTTTTTCCAAAGCTACAGGAAGTCTGAGCATGTTGCAGACACAGCCCATCAAGAACATTTACAAAAATCTATCTCCGGTTTGTACGAAGCAACAAATTCGCTCTTAGAGTGGCACCAATACCCTTACAAAATGTTTCATGTACAGTGATTTAAAAGACAGCCAAATTTCTGTACACACAGACGATGCTTGTCGATGAAGAGAGAATTAAAAAGCATGACATCACAACCTCATTAATCTCAGTCAAGTAGCTGCTGGTGGAAATCTCAGACGTAAACAGCATAAATATTCTCTCCTGAACAACTAAAAGGAAATGTTTTACAATTTGAATTTATGGATGTTCACCATCTTAGTCTGCAGTGTGTTACAACGCAGCTGATGTTGCATTAAAAACAAAGGTTAAAGTTGAGGTATGGTTAGACTTCAAACATCATTCACTGTTTGAATTCATACACGTTACTCATGAGATCAGGTTGATTTGTGCAGGCTGAAGCTACACACAACTGCACTGAAGGTAAAACTAGCAAGATAATGAAAAATATACAGGGTGTCCACAAATTCTCCATACAACATGTCTTCCAAAATTTTTTCATATTTATTTATTTGGTATTTATTTATTTTTATTTATTTATTTTTTATTTATTTATTTACTTATATTATTATTATTATATTTATTATTTTATTTTATCCCCCCCAGATAGTCTTTCAGAATGCCTTTGCCAAAAGAAGAACGTATTGAAATCATTCTCGTGGCTGGATCGGGAAACTGTCGCAAGGTTGCGATGGACTTTAACAGGAAACATGGCAAGCACATACACACACACACACACACACACACACACACCACTGTTGTAAAACTTAATAACAAATTCACAAAAACTGGCAGTGTTGCGGACCAAGCGAGAAGTGGACGTCCACGAACATTCACTGACGAAGACACAACCTACGTCAGCCCCCTATGTATGGAGACTTTTCGGACACCCTGTATAATAGAAAAATAAATACTAGAAATCGTCAGTTGCCTTGTAGGGTGTCATGAAAGCACAGAGGGTAACGTTGACGCCTCACAACTTCGTGGTCTCTGGGTCGATCCTTTGCTCTGGTAAATGTCTATGTGGAGTTCTGTATGTTCTTCCCATGTCAGTGTGGATTTCCTCTGGGTTGTCTGGTTTCCTCCTACCTCCCAAAATCGCCCCAGTAGGTGGACTGTCTACACTAAATTACCCCCAAGCGCGAATAAGCCTGTGAAGCAATGTCAAGGCATGCCTTACTCCCAGGGTTCCCAGGATAAGCTCCGGATCCACCCTGACCCTGATAAACCAGCTACTGGGATTGAATGAATGGATGATTAACTGAATGAATTAATAAAGTCGTGTAGTTTTTATGTTAGTTTTCAAGTGATTATGGCGTGCAAGCAGACTTATACACTTACTTGGGGAATCGTTCCTTCAGCATCTTCATACATTGCCTCGTAGGCCGAAGCTGTTCGGTGAACTTTGCAATTACTCTGTATTCGGCTCTACAGAGCTTCATCTTACTCATCTATCCACCTTCAGATTGAAAGAGAGGAAGCGAATGTTCAAGACTTGTGCTGGCTTGCAGGTATAATATTACAGCAATAACTACCACATGTATTGATAATGCTGTCCCTGGGGTATGTTTATATAGTGCTGTATTACTGTAAGAGCTTAAGCCATCTACTAACAGAGAGAACAGTAAGTGCATGTATGCAGTGTGACAGTGAATTTAAAGCAGACTGTCTCAGTAATTTATCTAAAGATGTTGCTCAATAGAGTCCATTTTATATTGTATATATACACACACACTTTACACCAACTTTCAGAGTTACTGTTAGGCTGTGGGAAAGAAATGAACACAGCTTACACCTGTAGTGCATTGCTTTCATGTTATACACATTACTAATATAATTATGTAAAAAAAAATACATGAATAAACAGCGATTATCAGTTAGTTTGATTTGTATGTGCAACATTTCATCTAGTAAATCAATACACAGCACAGACTAGCACGTTAACGAAGAAGACAACAGCTCAATTCCAAATACCTCCCTCCTCCCTCTCTAGGTGCCCTACATAGGGTATATAATCCGCTAACGACAGACACTAGCTAGCACGCTGCACAACCAATAGGTACTTGTTTGAGACACAGCCCCAAACCGCTAACTCACTCTTCCTTCTCGTTAAGACCACAGACGGCAAAAATCACTCACTTAAACCTCCATACACCTTCAACAACAGCACGGTGAAAATCTACAACAGCGACAACGGATCGTTTATTATCCAAAACACAATGAAAAGTACATAAATCTTCGCTGCTGAAGGGTTTGAAATACTTCCTGGATAGCTCCCGCGAACGAGTTGAAAGGCGGGCGTCACAAAAAATCGCATTTCCGATTGGCTGCGCGTTCGGAGCTTGAGTAAAGTCGACGCTGATTCGCTGAGACACTACTCCGTGTAAAAGCTCAGTAAAAATGGGCGGAGTGTTGAGAATGTATGTAATAGCAGGTAAAGTTTGCAGGTTTTTACCCTTATGTTTTATTTATTTATTTATGTATTTATGTATGTATTTATTTTTATTTATAAAGTAATGCCTCTTATATGCATTAAGTTCCTAAATATGTACATTGTACTTTTTTATTTTATTTTTTTGCTTCTCTGCGAGAGCGGAAAATAAAGAATATATGCAAATAGCTAGAATAATATTAGCACATTGTAACCTTTTTTTTATGTGGACAGAATTATTAAACATGGATTAATATTCGACATGGGAATATAATGTCATTTCTGATTATTACCAAATCCTTCTATAAAGTCACCATAATGAAATAATGTCATGCAGTGTGCAGTATTTACCTGCCTACAGGCATAATGTCAGGGTTTAAGCTCAGTAACTGAAATCAATGTTAATGTGTAAAAATGCTTTGTGTAGCTAATATGATTGTAATATGCCAACACGAGTAGGAAAAACTTACTGTTTAAATCATTGTTTTTCCTCTAGAGTTTTTTTTAAATTCAAACTCTTGTGAAACAACATTTATTCACAATGTTGTTAAAATGGCCAAACTGTGAGAGTCTGTAGGAATTAAGCATGGAGGACTACATAGAGTTGTTTTCATTTTGAGGTTAGTGTTGCCATAACCCCCTTTTTTTTTGTATTATACGTTTTACAATGATGTTCTTTTCTTTACAATATCTTTACCTTTATAAATTACAGCTATATATATATATATTTTTTTTTTTTTTTTTACTCCTTAGACTGAATTCCTCAGACGCCAGAGAAGCAGTTTAAACCTGAGTGTTAAAGGTGAGTAAATAAGTGCTATGCTTCTCAGTACTGCTCTGAAACATTGCTATAGTTTGTAGAATTTCGGAATGACAATGAATGTATGTTTAGCAACTTTATAATCACTTTATAATTTATTATAATTGTAATAATTATTCGTAAATGTATACATTGTCTTGGATAGGTGCATTCGTTGCAATGAAATGATTCAGAAGGAAAACCTCGCTCAGTCCTGGTAGAGCAACGGAAGCTTCTGCTTCACAGTTTTCTTTCTTCCTTGCTTGCTTTCTTTTATGATTTTACCACGGTACTTGTGACAATTAAACCTGTTTTTTTGGTTTAATCGTGATGCACCATGACTAAACATACCTCACAGCAAAAACTTCTAATAATAATCATACATTTTTTTATGTTAGAGTTGTTATAAGTCAACTGATGTACAGCATTCAACGACAGAATGAGGTGCTTGAGGCATGCAGTTTGTGAATGTACACAAAATGTGTGTGTGTGGACGGTCAGGACTGTCTGCTCTCGGTCTGAGCATTGCAGATAAATATCTACGATGTTAAGGCAGCATTAGTGTCGGTGGATATAAAAGGCTGAGGTCAGGCAGGACTGCGTCTGTTTCCTCTTTCAGGTATCAGAGAATCAGAGGTCGGAGAAGCGGTCTGTGTAATAGGCATAAAAGGATCAGTGTAGAGGGGCGGTTTGGGGAAAAAAAATAGATAAAATCAAAGCGTTGTAATGGCTCTAAAAGCAGGGATCAGAGGTGCTGGGTTTGGGTGCAAGCTGGCCGGAGAGGCTGTGGTGTGTGTAAGGCTGCTGGGAGGAGGAGGTGGAGGAGGAGGAGGAGGTGAGAGAGAGAAAGAAAAAGAGAGAGGCGACATGTAAACAGGCCAGTGGTACACACAGTGCCGTTAACCAGCTGTGAAGCCTGCACACAGTGGGAGATGAATTTGCAAAGGATGTTTCCCTGTGATATCCAAGAGACACTCCACTGATCTCTGCTCCTCAGCTCTCGGCACACTATTGTAGTGCTAAGCACTGTGCTTCTAATGGCACCCCTATACCTTAACGTCTGGGGTGCAATTATATTCCCTCCTGCATGAGAGTTGCAAGGCTTCTGCTTTATGCAATTGCTTTGTGT
The DNA here is from genome assembly GCA_012411365.1 of Ameiurus melas. Classification (NCBI taxonomy): domain Eukaryota; kingdom Metazoa; phylum Chordata; class Actinopteri; order Siluriformes; family Ictaluridae; genus Ameiurus; species Ameiurus melas. The sequence continues at coordinate 20,963,659 of CM022761.1, read as the reverse complement.
GTGTGTGTTTAGGTTGCACAAAAATATAATCCTGCCCATCAGGATATAATCCTGCCCATCAGGATATTTATAGTATAATATATATTTATATATATCTACATTAGCAGTAGTATATTATACTATAAATATCCTGATGGGCAGGATTATATTCATATATATATATATATGAATGCATGTAGTCCTTTGCCATGTTTAAAGAAATGTTGTATATTCGTTTCCGTGTTTCATAATGCTCCCAGCAGTTTAGTTAAATATTGTATCTTTCGGCCAGTTCAATATTACATAATGTTCTGTTTATTCTCTCACACTTTCTTAGTTGTGAAATTCTGACTTTAACAACCCATAAGCTATAATGCAAGTATTATCAAAGCATCAGATTATAGAGGGGGAAATCATTAACACACAACCACCCCATGAAGTTTCATAGCAATAAATTTCACTATAAAGTACAAGACATGCTGTAGGCACAGCATTTTAAGACAGGCTTTATTTTTATTATTTTTTAAAATTTTTTCATTTATTTTATTAGCATTTAATGAAGCTAATTAGATGGCAAGTAATTAAACATAATTGTGCTCACAATGGCCTCCTCCCTTGTTGTAAATTGCCTCAAAAAACACGTGTATTATGAAGAAATTTATTGGATTAATTGGGGATAGATAATGCTGTTGGATGGTATTTCATTCTAAATGGGAGAAAGCTGAAACAAAGACTGCAGCACAGGCTCATTAATCTTTGTCAGAGGGAAGCTCCGGTGCCATTTGCATGAGTGAGGTGGCAGCTCTGCAGAAAGGCCCCCAGATTTCTCCAAACTGTTAACGGTGCGTCAATCAGGTCTAACCTAGTAATACACTCTCTAAGGAGTGGAAAGGGCAGACCTTCAATCGTGGCCCTGAAAGCAACCATTTCTGCTCAGCACTAATTACTCTAATATAAGGAGGTTTAAAGAGAATAATAGCAGTATGGCTCTTTTTGTTTGTTAGTTTCTTTATTTATTTATTTAGTTTTTATTCTAAATAAGCACAAATAGGCTGGTAGTCTTCTGTTGTTCTCTATAAAATGTTGTTGCTTTTATTTATTAATAAATTTGTTCATTGTAAATCATTACCTACAATATTGCATGCACATATATATACTACTCAAAAAAATAAAGGGAACACTTGGAGTTACATTGTGCTTTTTAAGTGTTCCCTTTATTTTTGTGAGCAGTATATATATATATATATATATATATATATATATATATATATATATATATATATATATATATATATATTTGCCTGCATTTATTTCTCTGCATATGTTTGTTTGTTTGTTTGTTTATTTATTTATTTGCCTGTGTTTACTTCTCTGCGTTTATGTAGTTATTTATTTATTTTTGCATGTATTTATTTCTCTGCGTTTCTTTATTTATTTCCTCGTTTCCTTTTTTTACTTTGTCTATTTAAATATAATTGATTGTCCTAAACAGGTCAATTCAGTGTAAATTAAATGATCCGTAGCAAAAATCCCCCTCAGTCCTCTTAATGCAAAGTCAACTTCACTCTTTTCTTTCTTTCTTTATTTTATTTTTATGATTTCAACAGCGTACTCGAGGTCATCGCCGAGGCATTTGAACCGATAATTGGGTTCAGTCATGATGCAGCGTGCAGTTAAGAAAAAAAAGAAGAAGAAAAAAAAGGCAGCATCTCTACAAACACTGATGTCTTTGTTGAGTTCCCACACTGAGTTCTAATTATCTCAACGGGAACTTAAAACAGAGAATTTGAAATCTGCAAAATAGGCACGCTGTTCTATGTGTATGTGTGTGTGTGTTTGTGAGCGTGTGATTGTGTGTATTTGTGTGTTTATGTCAGAGAGAGAGAGGGAGAGAAGAGACGTGCAGGCAGGCGTGTGTCTCGGTGTCTGGGCTGCCACTACCTCTGCCGCCACGGCTCACGCTGGGTTTTTCTCTCCCCCATTCCTAATATCCTGGAGGCATTTTTCTCATTATCAAATATTGTTTGATGTCTTTGTTTCTTGATGATTAACCGTGGTCACCAAACACTGGTCTGGATTGTTTAAAATTTAATTTTCATCTCTGAAGTGCCCAGAGAGCATCCGACTGGTGGGGATGCACATATTTTATGTATGCTATTTTTCACGCTGAAACGTCAAAAAAAAAAAAAAGAAGGGGGGGATGCGATGAAAACAAATGGCTGGTAATTTTCCAGGAGCATCATTAGAGTATTCGGGATGTAATTTATCATCATTGCGCTTGTCTTTTTAGGCTCAGTAAATGAATATATGGCTGCATGGTGCTTCACATTAAAGACGAATGCGTGAATTACCTTAGCGCCTCTTTAGTGAGTGGATCAGATTTTACACGCGCTTAAAGGATTTCTGTTGTTTAGTCTCACTTAGATTTTATTTAGCAATGAAAAAGATTGGATTCACAATTATAATCCCAGCTGTATCCTGGTTCTTTTTTTTTCTTCTTCTTCTTTTTTGGAGTGTGCATGCATGTAAACATGTGATAGTTGGAGAGGCTTGGAGGATGGATGGCTCGGTTAAGTGATCCAAGATTCATGATATATTTATGACATTGTAAGCAAACAAATAGGGGAGAGACACTCTGCGGTAATGTCACCATGTCAAAGCCATACTGAAGACGTGAAATATCTCCGTATCTCGGGGCTGAATAGCCCGCCATTGTATCTGCCTAATGACATTATCTAGTAAAATTTGGAGAGAAAGAGAAATGGCAGAAATGAACAGTACCATTGTCTGCCGTGTTATTTAAACAAATTGCGAGTGAAAAGGCAGCGAGCGAGAGAAAGAAGGAGAGAGAGGGAGAGACGGCTTGGTAAATGAAAGGTTACGCTTTGCCCCGTGTGTTTGTATTGTCAATAACTGGAGAAGGCTGTCAAGAAAGTGGAGAGATAAAGGTCAATAACTCTGACAAATGTGTTTGTATTTGTACACTCCCGCTGATAGCAGCTCGCCGCTCAAGCCCACGTTTCACACTCTGCAACAATAACACAAATATTTCTGCTAATAATAGAATAGTAATTATTCTAACAGAGCAACCTGTAGCTACAGCTGAAGCCAGCCTGCTGAATGTCACTCAAGTGTATCACAGGAAGGAAAAAAAAACAAAAAAGAAACGCATCAGATATTTGCGACGATGAGGTGCAAACAGAGGGCGATTATGTTTCCAGATTATTTTGTGTATTCTTCCTTTCGGCTGAATAAACATGCCTCCTGGTGAATCATGACAAATTCGGACCGGAGGTGGAAAAAGGCACTTACGATAACAAATGCAGATTCCACATGTGCTTCAGGTTTTCTGATTTTTACACACATCATGACAACTCTCATGAAGATACTCTCATGTTCAGTGAATTTAATGTCCCTGGTGTGTGAATGTGTATTAATTAGAATGCGAAATCACATGATTTGCTCTAGAATTAGTTTAGACGTATAGTGGAGCGATTTTCTTTCTTTTTTTTTAACGGTCATGATTTTAATGGTGGACGTCAGAGGAATGGCTCGGCGCTGATGCTGTTTTAATTGCTGGATAAGGAGCCATGTTTAGTGTATGTGCTTGGTTGCTATAGGGACCCGGGAGCTTTCTTGACAGGTTTATCTGGTGTGTTATGTAAAAGGAGGTGTTAACTCTTACAGTTAGGCCACGTGCGCAGAAACAATTTCAGAGAAAATCAGGGGACGTGTGCGTATGCAGATATGTGTGTTTGAACAAGGAGATATCTTCGATGTTTGCTTTGTTGAATGTCTTTTCGATTTGTTTGATTTTTATTCGTTTGCCATTTTTTTTTTCAAGGCTGGCCTGAGAACATCTTGCGTGTTATGTTTGAAATGTAATGTCTAATCCTTTTTTTTTTTTAAGAGTATTTATTCGAAAGTTTAGGGTAAATATAGTTGGGTCTATTTTTAGAGTATTTATTGTAAGGTTTAAAGGAAGTATGGTTTAAATGATTTGGTGTATTTGTTTTTTTTTAAGTATTTATTGTGAAGTTGGTTCCCATTTTAGTTTGTTGATGCAGTTCATAATGAAGCCTTGTTTTATTACTGGAAACTAGAACTTTCTTTTCTGTGACTAAAAGAAATGAAGTGCACCAGGCAAAAGGGAGATAGAGAGAGAGAGAGAGAGAGAGAGAGAGAGAAAAGGATAATATAAAATATATTTGTTTCTGTACGGTTGTGAGCTGGTTTATGAAGCTGAATTTGCTTTTAGTGGAAATATTAATTCTACGGGGAAAGCAGGATTTTCCTACCTCCTCTTTTCCCTCTGCCGGCCGTATTACTTGCTGGTTTACATTTCATGTGATTATGTAAATGCAGAGCTGTTTCTGTGCATTATGGGCCGGCGCATTGTCAAGATCTTTTGCAAAGCAGTCAAGTAGCTATTTCTGTATTCTGTTATTATCTGAGAGTGCAACAAAGAAAGTCTTTTGTTTGCAGTTTTTGCTGCACAGCTCTGCTCTCGTTCATGACTTGCTACTGTCCCCTAGTGGCAGTCAGCTCTTTTCCTTTCCTGGTTTCAGGTAGTGGGAAAAGACTTTTGCAGGTTTCCTGCTTCTGTGTGTGTGTGTGTGTGTGTGTGTGTGTGTGTGTGTGTGTGTGTGTGTGCGCGTGCGCCCTCCTTCTACCGGTTATCAAACTCAAATATTTGAAGCACATATTTGTCGTATTGCATGTCAGAGGGCTCTAAAGGTCCAATTATGCGTGTGTGTGTCCACAGCAGTTTACCTTTCAATAGGCAGCTTAATCAGTGTCAACAAAAACAGGAACCCCGAAGCTCACCATCCATTGTGGGGCTGTAACTTGTGTCAATAAGGCATTGTTTTCACCAAGTGACACGTTGAAACCCTGGCGAGAATGTTATCAGACCTGTGGAATAGGGCGTGCTGATAATTGTGCTAAAATGCAAGTATGATTATTTGGACAAGCCCAGTGTAAATGCTGCAGGGGAACAGCTCAGATATCCACCCACCATTCTGTAACATGCTTCCGGCATATAGGAGATAGGAGCAAAGTTGAACAAAGTCAATCACTGTGATGGGATTTATGATAGGAAAATGTCAAACATTTTGAATTTATATATATATATATATATATATATATATATATATATATATATATATATATATATATATATATATATATATTGTCTGTTTTTATTAAAATAAAATAAAATAAAAAGGTTATGTGTAGTGTTTGGACTGAATTGATCATATTTCTGTGTCCTTTGCTGTGCAGAATTTTTAGGCTCCCTCTAATAACAGAGAGTGCTAACCGTCTCAACTGACAGTTCACTGATGTGAAGTCAAGTCACTCATGTCAAATGACCAATTAAATGGGGTATAGACGATGGCACGCTGGCCTCTAGTGCCTTAAGCCTCATGGGAGAGAGAGGAGATGAGAGTCGCCTTCATTCCTAAGCCATTTAAGATCCCCATCATTATTCATTACAGTGTTGCACCATCAGCCAGTTTCAGATGTGTTTAATTGTATGTCATTCATTTCAAGCCAAATTATATAATCATCTAAAACAAAATATGTGACATATATATATATTTTTACTATAAAAAATTTATATAGAGAATTTTTTATTCTTGTATTAATATAGTCTATATTTGTTGTGTGTGTGTATACTGTGTATATACACACACACACACACACATACACACACATATATAAAATTCTTATTACTACTATATAAAAACTATTACAGTGACAACTTTATTATTTAATATGTGTTTTAGTTTGCTAGGAAATTATTGTGCCCATTTGTAGGCAGTATGACTGTTTCACACCTGTTCTAGTGTCCAAAGAACTAATATATTTGCTTAGTCTTTAAGATCCAAATTAGCTGAGATTGATCAAACGTCATGAGGATTAACATCCCATTTTCACACACAAAGCTGACTTCTTTTTTTTTTGTTTGCCGGATCGTTGGCTTTCAGCGTTCACCTCTGACCCCAGACGTGCTGTTTCAAACTGCTGAGAGTCTTCAGCTCTACAGAAAGCCTGTACAAATAAATCCCATCGTTTCCTACTGGCCTTGTTTTTACTATTCTGTTTCTTGCATTTTCCATACTACATCAGTCAAGTAGATCCACGCTGCATTAAAACTCAGCAGCATGACATTCTTTTCTGCAATCTTTTTTCGATATATGTTTACATCCAAATTATTTAATATTCACTTATCTTTGAGTAAGACCTCTTACCTAAATTTAGCTCTGGCATGTGTAAATCTCTACATGATGATTAATTACAGTGGTGTGAACAGGGGAAAAAAACAAGATCGCAAGCTTCCTTGAGATCTGTGTCTAGTTTACATGAACACACAGGTGCACATGTGACAGTATGTGTGTGTGTGTGTGTGGGTGAAGGAGACTTCCATTTCTTACACATAACTGCTTCATTGGTTGTAGAATTTCACTGAACATACTGCAGCATTTGCAGTTTTTTTTTAGGGTCATATCAGAGGATAAATATTTTGACGAGGAAAATGGAGGCCAGACTTGAGACATGAATGTCACGCTGGGACCTCTCGGGCATTGCCACATGCACTAATGAAAGCTCTTAACAACTGATTTTATGAAAATAAACTCTTTAATACTATAAGGAGCACTTTTCTTGAGTTAAACATAAAGGTAAGTATATTGCATGCAAGTACATGTGTGTGAGGTCACGCAGCTCTTCATTTACAACGCTTCTTACGGACCTTGTTAATTTTTACAGCCGAAGTTAATTTTCTATTTTGTTAGGGTGTGAATTTCAAGGCAAATTGATTCTCGGCGAAATATATATTGTAGCACGGGCGAGATTTATAACCGTGCTAGTTATGGAAAAGTATTACTGGTCTCGGGGGAGGCCAAATGACTCTTTACGGCCTAGCTGATGATGAAGAAACCAGTTTCTTCATGTCTGTTCTATCCGAGTCTAGTCTCTTCATTCTCTTACGCGTCTCCTTTTTCCTCTTTCCTCTTATTGCTGTCCTCCTCCTTCCAAGCTCACGGAGCTGACTAGCCACTAGCCAAAAACGAACTTCGCTCTTATTGCACCATTTCAGCACCATAAATTTACTTTAGTAAATGGAAAAGTATTACTTAAATAAATGGAAAAGTATTACTTTTTTTTCTTAAAGAAATGTTGCAGTTATTGGCGTTATTATACAGTTATTGCATTATAATCATGTGTATTTTGTACATTTTATAGACAGTAAAACTTAAGATACCACATGTCCTCAATTTGCCTGTTAGGATTATGACTTATTGGACTTAGCTCTTGTTAAAGGAAAGACCAAAACTCATGACAATGGCCTCCTAAAAGGCATTTTATTGAATGCATTCCCAATATGTTATAATGTGACATTTTAAAAAATGGTTGACCTTTCCATCAGGACAGCACCTGCATTTGCACCTGGTACTCTCACTTGAACTCATTTATTCACAAGACAGAGAGTTGTGAAAAAGGAACGATTTCTGCACAAGCTTTATCCTCCTCCCATATAGCTATCTTTAGAGAGTTTAATACACTGAGGTGTATTTCACATCTTCAGTGGGGTTTTTTTTCTTCAAATTTGCTCTGAAGATGATGTAGCCCTCTTAATGAAGGAATTATATATGTGTCATTTACAGTTTCTTTAGCAGGAATAGTCTTGGACCTATAGACTGAGAGGAAAATGGTGAAGAAAATTGTGAGCGTGTTTTCATAATTAGGAAAAAAAAAAAGCAAATACAAAAAAAGATGGAGTGAGAGAGAGAGCAGTCCCTGACTATAGGGCAGATACTTCCTGTAGTTCAGCTTAAATTTATCTCCACAGTGAGATTTATTGTTTTGGTTATAAAAAGAAGTAACTTAACAAAGAAATAATAAATCTCCGGCGATTACTATTTTTTCCCACCATAGCCGAGCCAAATGAACAGAACAGAAATGTCCTTTTCCTCTTTATTTCATTAGCATTTTTTTTATTTCACTGTGCTAATTGAATAGCAGATTATAAACATGTGTACAGTCCTGATTCGCAGTGATTTAATGACTTAGCTGGCAGTGGCCCATTCATCATATCTCCTAATGAGCCGAGATACACTGACAAGTCAGTCAAGGCTCTGAGTGCAGCTCTGTCACTTTGCTTTAGCACATGGTGCTAACCAAGATCGCAGCTCAGATAGAAGAGGCCACATTTTGCAGTCGGTTTGTGTTTCTTTGTGTGCGGCTGTGAAATATGCGCATGTGTGTATACATCCTCCAGTCCAGACGTAAACATGGCTGTGTTTTGGTGGGAGGACTGGGTAACTTTTCTCCTTCCAAATGTTTTTCTCTTTGTGAGCCAGTGGTTTCTGTTACTATTACTATAAAGTATCGCAAAACCTAATTTTACTTTTTAGCATTTGGAAATACCTGAACGTGGGAGTCTTTGTGACGCTATTTCAAGGCTGTAAAGCACTTTGGCTTGAAATGCTTCTTTTTAAAAGTGAGATATAAATGAAATATACAAAAAAAACCTATTATTAAAAATTGGAACAGTGAACTTATCATATTGACTGGTTTGTGTGTAATGATTTAATAAACTGCTTTATGGTATGTTTTTATACACCTTATTTTTTAAAATCAGAATTACAAGGGTGAGTCAAATGAAAACCTTAAAAGTGCAAGATAAATTGGAACTTAAACAAATCCGGACACTAGTTAAATACCAGAGCACTTACCCTGATCAAAATGGAGATTATGTGGGGAAAAATGCAATAAACATTGGAAAAAAAAAAAAGATCATCTTTGTAGAATAAAACAAGACTGAAAACTGCAGTCTACATTAGGGCAGGGAGATATAACAATATAATATCATGATAAATTATTATATCACAATATTTTTTTATATTGGATATCATGCTGTTATGTCTATATGATAAAAAATAATGTTATGTTTTTTGTTTTTATATATATATATATATATATATATATATATATATATATATATATATATATATATATATATATATATATATATATATATATATATATATATATATATATATAATACCAAACTGACTGGAAGTGGCTGATTTTATGTTAAAAGTTTGCACTTAATCTTTAAAATTGTATAAAGTTGTTAAATCGTTAAAACATTTGCTATATGTTTTTAATATATGGATAAAAATCTTCATTTTGTATATAAGGATTTTTTTTATATACATCCTAGCTGAGACACACTAACAGGGAGAACTTTCTTTTTTTTTTTTTTTTTTTCCAGCAGCATCACTATATCATGCATCACCAAGAAGGTTCACCAGCCTCTCATTCTATCTTATCTGCATTTCCCTTGCCAGCTGCAGAGCCTAAATGAAATTTATTAGGCTTTGGAGTAACTAATCATCTCTGTGTGGTAATTACGGATTAGCCTCTCATCGGGGGATGCTGCCGCTGAGGGCTGGCCCGGGTTTTCCAGTTGGTATAAGAGCTTGTGGAAGCTATGGGTTTGCCAAAACATCATACACTGATGTACAGTTTCAGAAGGCTCTGGAGCGCTCCCGAGCCTCGCTTTGGACCAACACTGGCGTTTTCAGTGCAGCATTAATGATGTCGTCTAGAAATGCTGCAGACATGTTTGAGGGATTTATGAAAGAGAAACTGGGTCCCTTTAGACAGCAGCAGAATGCGCCATCTCTGGAGCTGCTGTGCTGTCAGGGAGCCAGTGCAGTTGTGCTGTAAAAGAAAGCCTCGCTTGCCAACACATGTGCCAGGAAGAGAAGTAGAAGGAAATAGAAATAGCAGATAGCTACAGAAGAACAATGTCTTTCTTTTTGTTTTTCTTTTTTTTTTTTTTTTGATGAGGAAACTTTAATGATGTGCTGCTATGAAAGCATCTGCTGATGAAAACCCAATAATTCTCAGATGTATACATGGACGTATGCAAACATATACACACGTCCTGTAGATCCAAAACTGCCGGTGTGTCTCTGTACTCTCTGTGGAGCAGCGCTTTCCCATAGCTCTCGTCTGACAGGAGCCCACAGTTGTGGAGTTTTCCTGCTGAAAGATGCGTTATTACTCTCCAAAGCCTGCATAAAAACCAGCAGAGACTTTCACTGTCAGGGTTTCAGGATCTCAGAAATCCCCCTTGTCTGATTTCTTTATAAATTAAAGCAAAACTGTCAAGCAGATGCCAGAATCTGCACATTAAAAGAATTAAAGAATCATTTTTGTCTACTAATTACTTTTCACTTCAAGGTATCAAAACAAATTGAAATGCAGGGGTTTCTCTAGGTTTTCAGAGGGGTTAGGTGCTGACTCTGTTGGGGAGGGTGGTAATGGTCGGGGGTTTTAAAGTTATTAAGAAATGATTATGAAATTTGAAGTTATTTGAAGTTTTATTATCATACATTATTCATTCATGAACCTTACCATTATTCATTATCCTTACCGTATTTGTGAAAGAAAGCTGCCAACACTTATTCTACTTATAGTTAAAGGTCTATTCATTTCACCAAATAACACATTTGAGATTTAATGAAAATGAATGCCTTTTTATGTTAATTCAGCCTAAGGTGCTCCACAAAAAGCACTTAGGTGCCACACCTAAGCCTTTACTATGGTAAGGAAAACCCTAAAATGAATTTACTATAACTGATTATACCAAAAATAATAATAAACAGCATCAATCACAACAGTAAGTACTATTAAGTAATCCATCATGTATCAAATCAAAGATCTATTTACATGAAGTAGATAAAAAATGTCCTTTTAATCCTATCTGTTTTCTGTTACAACCTCTGTAGATAACCATGTGATATAAGGTTTAATATGCAGCCATACCGACAGTATGATTTCATAATGGGTCACACTGGTGACAGAATTCTTTCCATACAGAACATATATAAAACACTAGTATGACACGCAGTATGACTAGCATGACAGTTTTACCAATTTGTCAATATGAAAATAACAGCCATCAGAGGATAATGGTGAAGGAGCCGATGTGCTTGCGTTCATGCTCAGGCCTTTTAAGAGCACCAGGGCTGGCTCTTCTCTGCACTAATGGAGCACGGGAAAATGGCCGTGTCACTCCTGTCAACGTATGGTGCTTTAAACCAAGACATTGGTTGCGTTCCACCCAGGCCAATAATTCTGTGCCATTAAAAGTGTACGATGGAGGGTCTATGAAGGAATGGCTTTGCACGCTCTTCAACAGAGTGCTTGAATGCAACCCCCAGCCCTCCCCCACTTACCCCACCCCCTCCTCTCCTAATTCCCCATCACTTTCTCACAGGAAACTTTTGGCATGGGTTGAAAGCATAACGACTGGTTGCGCTACTAAAGCGATCATAAAGTCAATCATGTGGCCAGAATTACTGAGCAATCTCAGTCAGGCGCTCCTGCTTTCACTGGCGTGTCAGAGGTGCTGCCTATATGTTGTGAGTGCACTTGAAAGGTAGGTGGCTAAAACAGGAGCAGACCGCCTACAGTGGATCCTTGTATCTTTGACACCGGTGTAGCAAGGAAGCAGCTGTCCCGCATTTACCCACATTATAGGCATTCAGAGGTGAACTAATGATTCACCCAAACTGCAGAGAAAACAATGATATCATTCCAATATGCTATTAGCCAATGCCTGGTCTTTACTTAATTACTGGTGTAGGTGCTGTTGATTTACACATATGATTGTGGGTTATGTTAGCTGTAGGTTCTAAAGTGTGTTTCACATCTTACTGAAAGAAACTTTCATTGTATCCAGGGCTGCCTGGTATACTGTTTGTTAATTATTATCTCACAATTGGGTTTTTCAAAATTCTAAACAAACCACAGATTTATATTATGTTCTGTGATCGTTCTGACTAATTACAGACATGTTGCGTTATGTTTTCTTTGGGGGTTTTATCCCCTTAATAAATCTTGCTATTGGTGTGAATTATTTTGGTCCACAGATTATGTTTAGTAGCTTTGTCCATTTTGTGCTGCCCTACACTATTATGAGTTGCTCATGAATCCCTTGGAGAGGTAAAGATTTTCCACTGTGGAAAGGCATTGGAACTCTCTCTGATGGGGAGATGCTCTGTTGTAAGGTTCTAAGTAGAACCTTTAAGGGTTCCCCAGAGGGTCAACTAAACTGATAAACTTGTTAGGTTTCTAGATGCACTGTTACTGACTACGTTTACATGGACAGCAGTAATCTAATTATTGACCTTATTCTGAATAAGACAATATTGATTTTTGTCTATAACCACTTCGATAATGTGTTTACTTCTAGTATGACTTCAATCAGATTAAGGTCTTCAATAATCGCTGTTTACATGCTAGTTTCTTAATCAGAGTATTGTTAATTGTGTAATTGGGTTCATATCAGATTATTGTCCGTGTAAGCATACTGAATGTTACCATACTCTAACTACATGAGTAACTACTGGTTATTCATGATTTATGAATAAAAAGGCATGATTCATGATGCTATTCAGAAAAATCACTCACACTAAAAGAATTTTAGACTAGCGAGAGTTTTTCTTATTTTTAATGTCGCAGTTTAATCATATTTGAAAATCGCATCACCAAGGATACTGTAGAAATCATATTTTCTCTTCAATCTCTGATCTACGGTATTTACTCCTCTTACACCACAGTGATTTGCCAGCTAATACAATTTTTATTTGTTAGTGAATGACACATTATACTTTCTAACGGTTTATAGTTACATTTAATGTTCTAGAACATCTGCAAGACAAGTTATCACTTACATTAGCGGCTATAAACAGTAGCCTCCTCACTGTTGTCTCTTTTTTTCTCAGTCAATAAATGGAATTAAATTTGGATCGAAAGCACTAAGACCAGGTGTTACTGAGAAACCAGAATGTCCTCTGTCTTGAAGACTCTCATGTGGAGGAAAACTTACTAACCATTACAAAACACTGAAACGTTAATCTCCTTACAAAAATTATTATACAATGATATTTTTAATATATGTCTGTTTATTATATAACATTTGTTTATTAAAATGTTTTGAAATAATATTGTTTAAAGCTTAAATTAAAGCTCTACTGTCAGAGCTGTGCTGTTATAGAAATTGAATTCAACAACACTGGTATAAAATTATAGAATTAAGCAGTTAACCCCCTACCACACTCTGTATAGTATAAGATTCTTGAGTAGGCCTAGACCACCTTGCAAAAGTGACTTTGAAACAGGGTTTATTATTGGGGTATCGATGGCAGGAGCTTCAGTCACAAATGCTGCTTAGCTGGCTCTGATTAAATAGGAACCATGACTAAAGAGTTATCTGTATTCACATCTATTTGAAAAACAGTAAATAGAATTGGATGTTGTGGTTTAAATCACATAGTCATTGACTGAGAATGTTAATGTAGGATGTGATCAGACTGTCAGCAAGAGGAATTTGTCCACCGCTACCTAGAGAGGGATATTGCAGTAGGGTTTCAGGGCAAATTTGCACATTTGAGAGTTCAGTGCTGCAAAAACCACCAAAAAAAGTCATTCACCATATTCTCCACAAGTTCTCTATAGTGAGGAGTTCCGATGTCTTCTTCTTCTTTTTTTTAATGCTGTTGGTGGCATTAGTTGTCACTCGTCTATAGGTTACATCGTAGTAAGAGTAAATACCCCAAGCTTTCTGAGACTTCAAATGAAATATATCCACATGTGACAATAACAATGAGATTCCATTTGAGAATTGCAATACCGCAATGCTGAACCAAAGAGTAGTATGATTTGGAGTAAATTTTTAGTATGTGAGTTTTGCATGTTCTCCCTGTGTCTCTGTGGGTTTTCTCTGGTTTCCTCCCACCTCCTAAAACAATGCTACTCTATATTGACCCCCAGCTGTGAATGAATGTGTATGTTGTGTGTGTGTGTGTGTGTGTGTGTCCTGAGATGTACTGGAGTCCCATTGTGGGTGTGTCCCTGCCTTACGTCCAGTGTTCCAGGGATATGCTTGGGATCCTCCACGGCCCTGACCAGGATAAAGCATTTACAGAATTAAAAAAAAAATCTATATAGAGTATAGACAATCCATGAAAGTGCTCTGTTTGCATGGTTGCATCTTCAGCCATGCCCATTTAAGTTGTCAAAGGACCAGACAAGGTTCTTTCTGGCCCCTTAAAGTCGCAGTAATGTTAAAACCATGTGCCGTCCCTTGTGCCTGTGTAGAGTATAGAGTGCAGTGTGGGTTTTATGCATACAGATAAACATGGGCTTCTGGGCCTGTCAGTGCCTGCTGCAGGGGGCCTGCAACCCTCACACTTAAAACAATGTTGCTCTTCAGTGTGTGTGAAGAGAGTACGAGTCAGCAATGGGAAACACCTGTGAAGGGGTGAGAAGGCACACAGCCAAAGTTCCACAGAGCCGTGGCGGTGGCCGACCCAAACCCACTGGCCCATGAGGTGTGGAAAGGAGGAAGTGTGAGGAATTTGGTCACAGTTTTGTCTCATTTCTTACAACGTAAACACAGCAAAGGAGCTCGGCCGCTCCAATTGTGCACCATAACAAGTGTATGGAGGAATCTTAAAGAGACACATCGCTCTATTGTATAGGAGGGACTTTTACCTGTGTTGTAGTGACCGAGCAGTGTGTATGAGAGAGTTATTTGCATGGGAATGGACCTATTAAATGTAATTATTACCACAGTTCTAGTTGGATATTAATATTGCATGCTGTCAGAGAAATGTCTCCATCTTGAGTTGATGTCTGCATGGCCATCGTGAAAGGAGCCTGTGTGGCATGAAGACATTTTGATTAAAAGCATTTGTGCCCTCAGCAGGCCCCCCAGCTTCAAAGCTTGTTTGAAATGATTGTGGTGAAAAGAGCTCAGCCTTTTTTCAATTGTAATATTTTATTACTTATGGGTGTACTATGTAATGCTTCTATATTTAGTGTCTACAGTAAATCCTGAAGCAAAAACATGTATACTTCATTCAGTTTGGGAATTCTCAGTTCGTGTGTTAAACATCTTCACAACCCACTTACTTTGGGAGAGTCAGTGTATTATTATTATTATTATTATTATTATTATTATTATTATTGATGTTGTTGTTGTTGTTGTTGTTGCAAATGTATAGTTTTCTCTGGGTTCACCAGTTTCCTCCCATGTCCCTAAAAACATGCTGGTTCTGGTAGGTGGATTTGCACATGGTGTAAGTGAGCGTGTGAATTTGCATACATCACATCCCATAAAAGCCCATCCAGGGTATATTCATGACTCGTATCCAGTGTTCCCAGTATAGGTCCTGTATTAACCATGACCCTGACCAGGATAAGGCAGTGACTGAAGATGAATTAATGATATTATGGTTTATTTATATAGCACCTTTCATACATGTACAATCTATATAAAAGTCTACACACCCTTGTTAAAATGGCAGGTTCTTGTGATGAAAAAAAGATCAATCATATCAGAACATTTTCCACCCTCAATGCGAAGTTACAACTTGTAAAAATTAAAGCTTTAAAAAAAAATTATAATAATAAACTTGCAATATCCCAGGTGCATAAGTATGCAAACCCTTAAACATTAAACAATATTATAGGAGCTGCAGGAATATCTGACAAGTACTGTTTACACTCTGCATGTGACAACGATCTCTTGTATTCGTCACAGGTCAGGGCTATGGGGTAGGTTGGCTAGACGGAAGCCCTTTCTCACAAAAAACCTCCCAAAAAAACATTCAAACTCAACTAAATCACACCATGTGGCAAAATGGGCAGAAATAATCCCAAAAGGTATATTTGGCACCAAAAATTGCACTTCACCAAAAGAACACTATACCCACGGTGAAGCATGGTGGTGGTAAAGCATCAAGCTTTAGGGCTGCTTTTTTTCAGCTGAAACTTGGGCTTTTATCAAGTTGGAGGGAATCATGAACAGCTACAAATACCAGTTTATTTTAGTGCAAAATGTTCAGCTGTCTGCTAGTAAGCTGAAGATCAATAAAGGAATGGCTTGACCAAAAGAAGATCAATGTTTTTGAATTATCTAAATATAGCCCAGACCTGAATCCCGCTAAAAATCTCTGGGGTAACCTGAAGCAGGCTGGACAGAGGAGATACCCTCACAATTTGATGGATCTAGAATGTTTTTGGTTTTGCAAGAAAGACTGGGAAAATATTGGCAAGACAAGATGTGACATGCTGATAGACTCTTACCCAAAAAGACTGAGCAGTTTAATAAAATCCACACAAATCCAAAGGGGCTTCAACGAAGTATTAGTTTAGGGGTGTGAACACTTATGCAGCTAGGTTATTGTAAGTTGTTTTGTTTTGTTTTTTTCCCTGAAAAATTCCAGATTGTTTTTCCACTTAATTTGTACTTTCCAATTGCACATTAAAGGTGGAGAAAAGATCTGACATGGTTTATCTTAGTGTGACTTCACAAAACCTGCCATTTTAACAGACTTCTTATATCCACTGTACTAAGGTGCCAACTTCTTCTATGGTTTAGCCATATCATTTATGATTTGTTTTGCTTCTGTCCACTCCACCATGACTTTATCTAGGTGAATGTTTACCTGTGAATTCACAAGCCTTGTCATTGTGCCAATAGAAATGAAATGGGTGGTACTATGGTCTCTTTGGTTGGTAATCAGAAGAACTACCTATTATTAAGTAGAGGTCACACCAGGCTATTGCCTTTTCTTCCGAGGATGTACATTTTTAGAGGCTATTATCATATTTAGATATTTTGAGACAAATCTTGCTAAATACATTCAAGCCTGTATTGCTAGCTGAAACGCCAGGCTGCATTACTGTATCATATGACATAAAAGCACAAACCCTTGGGATCGTTGTGAGCTTTTAAAACATTTTTTTCATTGAAACAGGGAACAGTTGTTCTTAACCATGGGTAATTTAAGCCACATTGATCCTGCTGTGGTTTTAGCTGTGTTGATAATCGCTGGTCCTGTTGTGATTACTGTTAGTGTGAATACAGTAGTCTGCTCATATCTAATATTCTTCACTGTCATTATTGTTGAAACAGTGCTGTAGCCAGGTGTTAGAGTCTGCATAATAAATCCAGTATCAGTAAATCATGACAGTGAAAAATGTCCATAGCTTGACACCCCTGTAATTTGAAATCATTTTCTATCAGACGTGTGCAGGAATTGTACCACAACTTTTCTGACAGTGTAATAAGTGCCTTTTCTTAGCACTTTCTAGTAGAAACTCACAAATGTGTCACCGTATGTTTAAGTTAGCCCACCTGCCTATGATTTCAGCTAAATTAACTAAATTAACTAAGATATGTTTTACT
Organism: Ameiurus melas; assembly: GCA_012411365.1. Taxonomy (NCBI): domain Eukaryota; kingdom Metazoa; phylum Chordata; class Actinopteri; order Siluriformes; family Ictaluridae; genus Ameiurus; species Ameiurus melas. The sequence continues at coordinate 20,946,399 of CM022761.1, read as the reverse complement.
ATGAGTGTGTCAGAGTCACAACTGGGGAGCATATCTCGAAAAATTCGAAACCATTCGAGCCACACAAACACAGGCCATAATTAACGGCTGAATGTTTGTTATTAAGTTCCAGCCAGTGCGTCATTCACAGTGCTTCAAGCCTGTAATGGAGGTGAACTTTAAAAAGGTCTCTTTAATTGCAGACTGAGGCCCCTGATCAGATTATGTATTAGTCTGTATATTGGCCTCCTCATTATGATTAGAAAAGAGGAATGTGTCTCATGCTGTAATGCTGAAGTAATGAGTAAAGGTCATCGTAATGGGATTCAGCTTAGTGAGAACCCAATCCTGTTCCTAATGAGAGGGACAGACACTGCCTCACAAATATATTTAAAAAAATATAATAATAAAAAAAAGGGTTTTAATTGCATCCTTTGTTATTTTCTTCTTCCCTCTTTTGTCATACTCCCAGGCGAATAATCAGCAGCTTGTATGGTTCTAATATTTTAATGAAATGTTTCTTTTGTGTGAAGCATCGTTGCCTAATTGTCATCGTGATCAGAGCTAAATATGAAATAGGCCTACGCACATATTTGAGCTCCTCACATCATTATTGCTCACTGAAAATTATATTGTGCATTACTCTCATGAAAACGAAAGGCTTGGAAAATGCAATTAAACATTTTATGACAGGAATTTCGATGTGGCAAATAAGTAAAGTCAGAATATCTTGTGTGTTAATCTCTGTGGTTATTGTGTTTGTGTGAGAGGGAGCAAGGAATAAAACACTTTAGGACATGCTGTTATAAAGTAATCAATGACACCCAGAGGTTTCCTTGTAACAGTATATCCTGAATGTTATTTTTCTGCTTATACAGAACCACAGCAGTTTTTTTTTTTTAACGTTTCTTAATGAATGGCACTTAGCTTCACTATAGAATATCCATCCATCCATCTTCTACCACTTACTCCTTCTTCAGGGTCGCGGGGGAACCTGGAGCCTATCCCAGGGAGCATCGGGCACAAGGCGGGGTACACCCTGGACAGGGTGCCAGTCCACTATAGAATATATATTTTCTAAATATATTCTATACACTGATCAGCCATAAGTTTAAAACCACCTGCATAATAATGTGTAGGTCCCTCTTGTGCCGCCAAAACAGTTCTGATGCGTCGAGGCATGGACTCCACAAGACCTCTGAAGGTGTGCTGTGGTATCTGGCACCAAAGGGTTAACAGCAGGTCTTTTAAGTCCTGTAAGAGGCCTCCATGGATCGGACTTGTTTGTCCAGCACATCCCACAGATACTCGATCGGATTGAGATCTGGGGAATATGGAGGCCGGGTCAACACCTCTTTGTCAAGTTCCTCAAACCATTCCTGAACAATTTTGCCAGTGTGGCAGAGCGCATTATCCTGCCACTGCCATTAGGGAATACCGTTGTCATGAAGGGGTGTACACTGTCTGTAACAATGTTTAGTTAGATGGTACGTGTCAGAGTAACATCCACATGAATGCCAGGAGCCAAAGGTTCTTAGCAGAACTTTATCCAGAGCATCACACTTCCTCAGCCAGCTTACTTTCTTCCCATAGTACATCCAAAAATTGTCATCCACTTGTCAGGTTACAAAGACACCACAAAACACAAAGTTCTCTGGCTTGCACACTTTCCTATGTCAGAACACTTAAAGCAACCGCTTTAACTCTGACTGTTACCATGCACTGACACTAGAGATTCCTCCAAAAAAAAAAAAAATTTTTTTTAAGTATTATTACACAAAACCTGACCACATCAATAATTGTGTTTTTATTAAAAAAATTTAAAATAACGTTTTTTAATTCATTTATTATTAGACTTAGCCTTTATTAGGTATTTATCTTTATACAAGTTCCTGTGAATGAACTATAGAAAGGATTATGTCTTAGAATGAGCCCCTTAATATAATCCTCTGGATTGAACTACAGCACTACTGTCAGAAATGCTGTTATAGAAAATTCATCGATCAATCAGATATACATTGTATTTATATTGTGCTTCACTTCTTACAGACCCAGAGGCACACTGCTTGCAGATCTGATGAAGGACGTTTCTCCTAAATGTCCTGAAACTTTGTGTCCTACACTTAATTTATACCACATGTACTAAAAATATACCGGGACAAAACCTCATGGCTCAACATTTTGAAATTCAGAATTGTCAAGTCAACTAGCTGTATTTAACTAGTTAAATTTAACTAGCTGGTAGTGAGCAGTTTCTGAGTTTTTGTGGAGGTTTATTGTCTCTTTCCACCCGAATATTCTACTTTAACATGCTGTTTCTCAGAGTAAGGTAGGGAAATGTAAAAGCAGGTTATAATGGCATAAATTAATCCATAAATATGAGCTCAGAAGCATTGCCCTCCTGCATATCTCTTTGTCCTTTCTCTTTCTCCACACTTCTTATGTTTTCATGTGGTCCTTTAAAAGTAGTTTGGCTCTGGCTTTCTGTCACAGGGCACATGCGCTATATTCCACACAGTCAGAGGTGACGCCTTTCTTGCACCCAGCCATTTCTGAAGACTCGTTTCACGGCTTAATTTCCCATAACTGCCTGGCAACATCGTCGCCGGTTAAGATGAAATAATGATAAATAATTTTAAACTGTCAGACTGAGCTGCAAAAAAAGTACTTTAAAGGCTCTTGCTTTGGCAGAGTGAAAAGGGGGGCAGCGGGAAGAGAATCGTTTAGCTCCAGCTCAATAAGGCTCAGTGCACTGCATTAAAGTGTGCTGGGTTTTAAAGGTGATAAAAGACCCAGGCAGAGAATATCACTCTGTAGATAAGAAAGTCACCCTCCCTCCATCGGCTACATCCCTTTATTGCATCTGGCAGCAAATTAAGGCTTGGTATGAGGAGGGAGAAAAAAAACAAAACCTCAGGCGAGGACTACCTTCAGCGGCTCACTGGCTTCTTCACTGCTGACATTTTTCTTGGATTTTAGATGTCCTCTGATGATGATGATGATGATGATGATGATGATGATGACGATTAACTATAAAAAAAGATATAGCCCACTAAAAGTCCAAAAATGCAGGTGTTCACTGTGGGGACCTGGGGCTATGTTACACGTGCCCTGTGCCTCTAGTTTTCCTCTGCATTGATTTTTCTGGGTGATTACCTTCCTTATTTATGTGGAGTGGAGTGAATATGAATACTATGAAGGTTTAGTTTGTAGCTTTAATTTGTATGATTGTGTATGTCAGTTCTATATAGGGCTGTCATGGTGTATTTATTGTTTAAATTTCAACTTTATAATATTATATGTAAGGCACAAAATCCATATTTTACAATCCCATGTTGTACATTCACGTTGCACAAATATATTAAAATTCATATCCTAAATGATGCTTGTCACTTGTATAGATGTATAGATATGTCTCTGCAAATCATTTATGCTATACTTCGATCATGTGTGTGTGTCAAATATTGTGTAAAATTTATAATGATGCTTTTATTAATTTTATTTATATATATATATATATATATATATATATATATAATTACAAATAGAATTTTATAATAAACAACTACCAAAGATTATGTTTGAAATGTACATCTTAGTTAGCAATCTCAGATGACATTGTTTGGAGTTACCCTTTTTCTTAAGTTCTCTTTATTTGGAGTCTTATATTCTTTATATCTTGTGTAGTGAACAGGAATGTATAGTATGTATAGTGAATAGGAAGCTACATTGGGGTCCAAAAGTCTGAGACCACATTGAAAATCTGGGATTTCTTTACAGTTTGAAATGAACAGAAGGTTTTAGAATTTTGAAATATGTAAAACAAAGAAATTAAAAGTTCAAAATCGTGAATATTTAATTATAAACAAAACAAAAAAAAAAAAAAAAAAAAAAAAAAAATGGTGTCCATGGATGTTATTAGCGCTAAAAAAAAAATATAAGTGCAGACCATTTACCATTTCCTTTTGGACCCCACTGTATTTGCAGTTCAGCTTTTGTGTTACATGAGCTTTTAAAAAGCGAATCGGTCTGTTAAAGGTGTCCGGTAGTTCAGGCTCATGGTTGTTCAGTCTGCAGTAGCATAACTTCAAAAGAGGAATTTGACAGTCATGGTCCTGTCACATTGTTTGTGCTGCATACCTGCTTAGATTTGAGGGAATTAGGAATTGATTGCATAGGCATGAAAGGACAGCTTAAGCTTGTATTATCCTTGCCATAGTAGTAGTAGTAGTAGTGTCTTGAGATAATGAGATTAAATATACTTAGTAACCCTTTCATTTCTGCAGTTAGAACAAGTTAAAACTTTTTTTAAGCAGTTATGTAGATAAACCTGTTATACAAATGGAGATTGCAGTACATACATCTGTTGCACCCAATGCAATGCAGTGTGTGGTGTGTATAATAAGGAAGTGAGTGTTTAGGTATGCTGTAGTCCTGTACTTTACTCTTCTCTCCAGTGGGTTTGGGGAGCTATGCTGCTGGCGGTTTTGTGATGTGCCACACACTCTGTGATCCCCACCGGAGACACACACACGCAGCAAAGACAAAACTCCACAGATGCGAGCAGGAAATAATCAGGGCAATGTTCAGAGAAGTGCAAATATTTTTTTTCAGCACTTGAAAAAAACAACACGCGCTAGACAACAAATCCTCCACCCCAGCAGCACCCTAACCTCACCCTCGAGTGCATTTGCATAAAACATTAAGCTGAACAAAATGATTACACCTGACAAGCCGAGTTGGAGGGAAAGCATCGCCGGTGGCAGCGAGTTATGCGTGAATCGTGCAGTCGTTTCTTCGTCGAAGAACTGTTTCAAGATGGGCTTTTCTAAGCAGCGTTATGGCGCGGGCGAGCGATTAATCTCGGGCTTTTGTTTTTGTCTGGGAGCCCCTCCACCCCTCTGTGTCCCTCCTACAAATCCAATTAATCAGCCTTAAATCAGGTTACTCTGCACCTCGCTGATAGGGCATTGTGATGGATATGCCAAAATTGATCTGAGGCACTGTGTTTTTATGCGGCTGCGCTCTGTAAAATTGTGCCTCTGCTATTTTGTATTATGCTCCTAAATGTTTGTCTTGTAATGCAATTAAAGCACACACGTACGCCTCCCCCGCATCCCCTCATCATTGTTTTCAGCATGCGGCAAATTCACATGCAGTCATGTTCTGACAGTAGCATTTAACCCGAGGTGAAATGAAATAATTCTGGGAGATATTAAAAGAATCAGAGCGCTAAGGTTGTCATGCTGGTTCATATTCGAGAAGATGAACATCAAAACATTAATGTGCTTCTTTTTTTTTCTTTTTTTCCCCCCTTTTCTTTTCAGTTGAGTGACTGATGAAAATCCTGAATGTTTGAGCACTGGGATGAAGGATGACTCCTAGATAAAACTGAGAGAAAGAGATTATTTCACACTTTCATATTCTCTCCCGGACGGGGGCGGGAGGTGGTAATATTTGGCAGAATATTTTGCGAGCACAAACTTAAGGAATGAGCGGTGATAAGAGCTGACGGCGACAGAAGCAGGCGTGAGTTTTAGTGTGACAGACGGCGTCAAAAACCCCTGTGACGCTGTCACACTGACAAACTTTTCAAAGGAATGATGCGCAGACATGCAGTTAGTGAAGTGTGCTCGGAGCCTCGCTTACAGTCTTGGCCCTGCAGTTAGGGAGTGTAGACAGAGCTAGCTTATGCATTCCACAGATCTCAGCATACATACAACAACAAACCTTAAACACATGTCAAAATACTGCTCCCAAAATCTGGCCAGTGCCCAAGAAGAATATATCAAGTGTGTAGAAAAAGAAAAGCAGCTCATTGATGCCTTGCTGCCTGTTCTGTCATTCCTTCTTTAGTAACCACTTTATCCTGGTCAGGATTTGTGGTGGCTCTGGAGCCCTTCTCTGGACAGGAATACACCCTTAATTGGACGTCAACACAGGTCAACATGCACGCACTCATTCACATCGAGGAGCAATTTAGAGTAACCAGTTCATTAACAATCCTGTTTTTGAGAGGAAACCAGAGACCCAGGAGGAAACTCACGCAGACACGGTTAGAACATTCACCGAAACTCCACATAGACAGTAACCTGAGTTCAAACTCGAACCAGGGACCTTGGAGCTGTGAGTTGTCTTATAATCATAGTGCGGCAATATCTATGAAGGTACTTGTTAGGAAATGCTTTGACACAGAAGGAGGAGGCAGCGTATATCACCACGCGGCTACGTTACTAACATATGATAATGCCATTAAAGTTAAAAGTATGTTAGTCGAGACATGATCATTTCCTGTTGGGGGAAATTAAACCAATATTCTGTGACTACACCGGTATTTCTCACTAGAAATAAAACCAAAAGTCAAATATGATTACAAATAGCTTATTAGTCCACTCTTTGTTTTACATTTGTTTAGTTTTGTTTTTTAGACTGATACACAGGATTATGGGATATGTATCATGTGTTTGTAACGTGGCAGTGTGGTTTTGTATGCTGCCTCCCATACCTATTCCAAGCATTTCCTTACAGTTACCTTCATAGATATTGAAGCACTACGACTATAAGACAACTCACAGCTCCAGGGTCCCTGGTTCGATCCTGAACTGTCTATGTGCATGTTCTCCTCATGTCTGCATGAGTTTCCTCCAGGGCCTCTGATTTCCTCAGAAAAACATGCCTGTTGATGGACTGGCTACTCTAAATTGCTCCTAGATGTGAACGAGTGTGCATGTTGACCTGCAGTAGCGTCTCGTTAAGGGTGTATTCCTGCCTTGTGTCCAGTGGCAACGGATGCAAAAATCATCCAGATGAAGACGAATAAATTGATAAATCTATGAAAGAATTCTTTTACACTTCTTATCAAAGATTTATCATTTGAATGGCAGGACTATATAAATGTGAGCATACAGTAAATGTAGCATTATATAGTGTGAGGAGAAAGAATTACACTTTAAACCATTGTTTAAGGAGATGCCTATGGATCTATGCCTGTTTTATGTTCATAGTAGTTTAGTGGTTACTTTTACAATTGGTGCAAAACATTTATTTCATAAACACACACACACACACACATCTTCATTGAATTTCTCTTTAAAGGGTTCTTTAAAAGTATAGTGCACTCATCTATCTTTTAAAGAAATGTTTTATCGACGCCTAAACTCTGTTTAGCTTTTACAGACACTGTATAATATTTGTGTGACAGTCTGAGAAAAACCATCAAATGTTGCTGTGGCTGAATTTTGGCCATATATATATATATATATATATATATATATATATATATATATATATATATATATATATATATATATATATATACACAGTGTGTGTATATGTATAACAATGTGGTAATAACAGTCAATGTACCTGAAGCTGTCTCAATCCTTGCTGCCTGTACAGTACAGTAAGTGTGATTTTGTCACACACTGAATGTCACACCTTGATCACGTTATGGGATAGCTGCTTGCCATAACAACGCAGACATAACCCTAATCAGTTGAGTTTGAAATCAGATAGCAGCTGTCAAAATGTCTGAATGGATTATTTAAATGTCATTTTTCTCCCTTTTCACTTTTGGTGGATGCCAGATTTTTTAAACGGTAAAACTTTATTGTGGTTGAGATGCAGAATATTACAGTTTAGGAAAACTTCCCAGAAACCCGTGCTTTCCAAACTACTGTAAAAACCGGTACCAGTCTGCCTCTGTTATAGAAATAGTCCTTTTCTTTTAATCTCACCTGTAGTTTTACAAGAGCACTAACTCTCCTGACCTCATCAGGTCTAGTTGAGTCTGAAGACCATTACTCTAAAAAAGAAACAGCTGGCCTATTGTTTTTGCATCTTGCCAGCTGTGTCTATTTTCATACCTCATTTTTTCCTTTTATTCAGTTAAGGCTTCATGTAAAAGTACCATGTTGTGTTTTGCCAGTCCTGAACTCTTATCCTATGGCCCGATGCTGGAGCACACTGAAAGTGAAAAAGAAAAAGAAGACGTTTGTAATCACCTAATCCAAACATACACTCACAGAATCTTATTACACTTTGCGACAGTAATAGTGTTTGCAATCAGCACAGCTCCGAAACCGATTCCCTTTTGTCTCGATGCTGGCCAAATTTCAGCGTGGCTGTTGAAGACTGATGTGTTTGTCTTGTCTATCACACTCTATGAGAGGTTGAAAGTTTTGATGCTTAGTCAACAGGGAAAATAAATTCCCTGGCACCGGCTACGCTGCTGCTTCATGTCAGCTAGCCTCCGCTGGCCGAGCCTGTGACATCAGCACTCATCTGTAAAACTAATGGCTGCGAAGGGGGACTCCCCCGCCTCTTCACCGTTCTCCCCCACCAACCAGCCCACATGTAAACGGACATTAAAATGAAACTTGAGCCTGGCCCTGGAGTCTGTAAGGTGTACTTTTTTTTTTTTCCTCTGCCATTTTTTTTCTTCTGGTAGACAGTGGAAAAAAAGCGTGTAGGTCAGGGAAAGGTGAGTGCAAGGCAGCAACAGCACCCTGGGTGAACCGACTGAGGAATCCGAGATTAAAAAACTCCAGAAGTGGAGTCCGAGATAATCGCAGGATCTGGAATTCACAATAACAAACTGGCCATATATCTACCTGTCTCCGGCCTTCCTCTGAGGGAGAGCCACAAGGTCACCGAAATGGCTGCATTCCATCAACAGCTCTTTCTTCTCCCGCTGGTCTGCTGTACCAATGAAGTGTCTAGAAGGATTGAAAATGGAGTCCCAGAAGCAGACCTTTTGGCTGTTTAACTCTTCCCTGACAGGAATGAACATTCAGTGTGTTTGCACTTGCACTCAAGCAGTAAAAGTAGAGACTGAATGTGGCCCATGCTAGCTTGTCTTGCTAGAACTCGTCATCCTGATGTCCTCTAGTTGGACAGCAGGAGTAGCGCAGTTGGTAATGCGGTTATGATTTACACAGCAGGGTATTTTAGTTTCTCTCACTTTCTCTCCCTCTTTCTCTGCTTCTCTGGGGAAGTCTATTTGAAGAGGTGTAATATTATGATAACTGGGTGATTTACATGGAGCCATGTCCGGATCCCCACTCTGACAGCTTCATTGCATATTTGTGTTTGTTCAGATTATTTGTTTTAGCTCAAGTACTTGCATATATCCAGACCTCTGTCATCACCTGCAGTTCACTAGCTCTTCCAACTCATCACAGCCTACGGCATGATAGTCATGTATAAAGCAGTCTCTTTCCAAGACTTTTTAGATTTCAGTCGTCATATGAGACATTTTTTTTCATTACGTCTGTAATGTGTAAATACTGTCGCTTTGAGCTAGAAATCCAGATGAGTGTGATTGTATTCATCCTGTCCAGAGGGACACATCGTCCTAAAGGAATCTTTCAACTGGATGTGAGACTTCACAAACGCGTATCTCATACAATGCATTCACCTGTGAATTGTGAAATAATACACACACACGATCATATTACAGCACTGCGTATTGATTTTTATAAAGGATAACCTCTGAAAACACAGCGAGTCTTACTCCACGTGTACGTCTGCCAGAACTCCACTGCTTTTACCTTAATTTATTGATCAGGCCGGCTGGAAAAAAAACTCAGTCGGCCTCTAATATTCCGCTTATGGCCATATTCACATTATACGTGTTCCAGTCGAAAATTGAATTGCAGTAAAAATTGACTTCCTGTTTGGCCGTAGTTATAAATTTCATTCATATCGACAGCCTCCAAACAGAAAATCTATTGCCCAGCATTTAATTATTGAGAACATCGATTGACAAAGTGATTTATTTGCTGTATTTCTGCTAAACGGCTTAATTGAGCATAGACTTTTGCTGCCCCTTTCTTCTTTAAAAAAAATACATTACAATAATCTATGAGTTTAGATCAACAAACTACAAACTGATTGAATGAAGAGTTTTAAACACACTGGAAAATATTCGCTCGAAAATATGTTCTGGAGCTCTAATGATATTTTTCCCCCTCATAAACTAGCAGCAAAATGCAGTTGAGATTTATTTCATCAGCTATCTTTATTGGCCCATTTTGTGTGACTCCTAACTTTACTACCTTTTGATCTGTATCATCACAATCACAAGAAAAGCTCGATGAAAATATTTCTGCATAATGACAGTGTTATCAATTAGGATTATTTCCCCTATTGGTTAGTTCAGTGATTCTTAAAGTAAGGCCTGTGAAGAATAGCCAGGGGTCCGTGAATCTCAGTGGATAAGGCTTCTGATCGGAACGTCATGAGTTTAATCCCAGTACTGCCACTTCTGGCCCCTTGAGCAAGGCCCTTAACCCAATGAGAGAAATGTAGGTCACTCTGGATAAGGGTGTCTGCCAAATGCCGTAAATGTGAGTATTTTGTTACAGGAAATCACAATCCACCATTATCAAAGTTATTTTAATTCTTATTGAGATTGTTATAGTTATTAGCTTTTTTGACCAATCACTTGTAATGAATGGGTTTAATCCAGACCTCAATAACTCAAAAACAAGTAGGCCTATAAATAATGTAGTCTTGGACCCAATATGTCCTTTTGTTGGAAAGTTTAATAATAAAACAAAACGGCTCTAGGGTTTTAATAAATCGGCAGAATATTACTGTTCACGTTTGAATAATGAGCCTAATATTTAAATTGTTGGATTATGTTCATAAAAGCAATCTGTGCTGAAGGGGTCTGTGAAATTTATTTGACAGTTATAGAGGCCCATGTCTCCAAAAGGTTTGAGAATCCCTGATCTAGATGACCCCTGCATGGACTGTAATTTAATAAACAAATAAAAGGGCATAAAGTCTTTGCTGTGGATGAACATCTCAGAAATTGACATTTACAATCCCACACTGCATTTGTTTCGCTCTTGGTTTACGTCACTTTCTGCCGTTCTTCAAAAGCAACCCGCACACCATCACCCAGCCGCAGAAAATCCATATCATCTGTCCCACAGATCCACGATGACGAAGGCGGAGAGAATGCCGACCTCTCTTCTGTGGTGAGATGGATCTTAAAAGAAAGTTCTCGCCACAGAACCGAGGCTGTGCTCATCAATAACCGAACTCCGCTGGCATGCACATGTGTCTGCTCTATGGCCTGCTCTTTCCACTGGCAGTGCAGTAATCTCCACCATCAACCTCCTGAAGGCTAACTCACTCACTCACTCACCCACTCACTCACTCGGTTTATTTTGGTATTTCGTATTACCCTATGTATGTAGGAAGTCGCAGATAATGAAACAGTTTTCACATGCTGGGATCCACCAGACACAGCAATCAGCAGTTTTGGAATCTGAGCCCACTTTAGCTCGCATAAAACTCTGTTCATGTAGTTACTCCACTATACGCATTACATCCTAGCATTGTATGACAAGAGCATAAATATATTTAACAACATGAACATCAGATTGATGACAGTGAAGTAAAACAGGTATCAAATGAACCCCTTGTGGAGCCACATATCCAAGCAGTGACTCCTGTGGAGGCTAAAAGCAGTGAATGTAAAAGCTGTTTAGTTTGTATTAAGTTGCATGTGATGCTTCAAAGTGCTGCTGTAGTTCCACAGCAAGCGAATGCTAAGAAGCACATTACAGCATTAAGTTAGTCCAATTTTCCAGCGGTCTTTAGTTTACCCCTTTTCCAGAGGCAGATGGAAAAGGGCCGGGACCCCGTGGCACTGAGCAGGGCTCCTCTGTACTGCCATGTGGTGATCTCACTGAGCCCGGCTCAGGCAGAGAGATTAATGGCAGTCCAGCCGAAAAGCTGAGGCTCTGGGTCACGTCTCAGGCCCAGGATCAGGCTCACTTCAGGACTGGAAGAAATTACCAGAGAGGGTGAAGCGCATCACAGATCCCCCACCAGCATCGGTATTGAAAAGAAGGGAATCCTCCTCACATCCGTGGAAGATAAAGTGGAAGGAATGGAGCAATGTGACAGGTAAAACACAGCTCCTGGCAAGGCCACGGTATGCGCCGAGAACTTGCTTGCTTGTGCATGCCTACACACACACATACACTTGGACACACGTGCACACACACACACACACACACACACACACACACACACGAAAGGGAACGGGATATGAGAAGCCGCAGAAGGTGAGGCCCAACATTAACCCCAGCTCCAGGCCTGGATGAGTCCTGGGGCTGTCTGGCCTTCATTTGGCTCTCCTGGGTTTGATATGGGGGTATCATGTTTAGCTTGCCCTGGGGCTATGCTGCCATTGAAGCAGTGCAACAATTTGGCTGTCTTCCAGTTTACCCTTTTTGTGTGTGTGTGTGTGTGTGTGAGAGGAGAGAGAGAGAGAGAGAGTGAGAGATGGAAAACAAGTTCTTACACTGATTACATTAATGCAAAACGAAAAAATCCAAGTATACATCATGTCTTGCCTTGCAGTATTGCTTTATAGAACCAGTTACTATGGATTCATGCAAGAAACCATACAGAAAATTGCAATGAATTCTTAATGAAAAGGATTTATATTAAGATAAAATATTCCTATAAAATTTGTGAAATACACATACAAATAAACAAATGAATTGATTGAATAAACTCTCTCCAGACTAGGACTTCATGTAACTGACTAGATTGAGAAAGTTACAGTCTGGGACTTGAAAATGATACCAGCAGAGTAATTATAAAAGGATTAGCTTTTATAATTACGGTTAGATCACTAGCTACATTTCTGCCAAACACACAAACCAAAATTGATCAGACGAACAATTTGAGGCTTCTCCATGCCTAATTTTTGGCAATCATTTTGTGATATGATCTGGCCCTGGTATTAAAAAGAGTGAATTCTACACAGTGAAAATGAGTTCTGGGACGGTACAGTGATGCAGTGGGTAGCATTCCCAACACAGAGCTCCAGGGTCCCTGGTTCGACCCTCAACTTGGGTTACTGCCTGTGCTGAGATTTGCATGCTCTCCGTGTGTACATGTGGGTTTCTTCTGTGGTCTCCGGTTTCCTACCATTGTCTAAAAACATGCAGGTAGGTGGATTGCTAAATTACCCATAGGGCTGAGTGAGTGTGTGAATGTGTCTGTGCATAGTGTCCTCAAACTGTTTGTCCATCCAGGGTATACTCCTGCCTCACACCCAGTGTTCCTTGGATAATCACCAGAGCTACCATGGCAAGGGTAAAGAAGTTGCTGAAAAAAAAAAAACGCTTGGGGGGGTGGGATTCTTGCTATTATACTTCATGTAATCGTTTGATTATACATGTGCTACTTGATAAATACACAGCTGTAATGGAGTAGCATTCAGTGTGATTGGGGTATTATGGGGTTAATTTCAGGGCCCAAATCCAGTCCTCATGTCTACAGTCCAACACAGTTTGGTGATTTAATCCATCCATTGATTGCAGGTTCAGTAGATGTGATAATGAGGGAAATTAGCAAACTATGCTAGATTGATGTTCACCTCTTTATCCAGTGTAAGTGACTGAACTAATGTTTCAGTTGCTCCAGGGTTTCGCAATTTTGCGATCGCAGAAATTAGCAAAAATTTAAAGCAAAAATTTATGCAGATTTGGGGGAAGACACGTCATGTGACATCATCACAATGTTCTTGAAGCCAAAGCACTCTTTGATTCACATGAGTCGAATATGAGTACAGCTACAAGGACTCATTTACCATCAAACATCACTGCGAAAGTCCGTGCAAAACAATTTTGTCCAATTGTAATTTCACCAATGGATTAGTTTTCCGCAAAAAAAAGCAGAAAAAACTCTTCTAACAGCGTCGCAATGTTTGACAGAATCAAGCATTTTTGGCCGCAAAAAACCCCCAAAACTCCTGTACAGACTGATTCATGCATCACGACTAATCTTAAATTCCCAGTTCATCATTGAGCTCCATGTGGATGACCGTGTCTCACGATAGAAGGTGAAATAAATGCTCCGTTAACCCATTTGCACCCTCATTTCATGTTTTCAGTGGTGCTGTGTTTCGATGATAATATGTAGATGTTTAACAGCCGCATGTGTTATATTTATGGAGTATTTCATAAATGTGATTTGTGCTGTATGTCATGTGTAGCGTACTGGGTTGGCCTGGTTGTGTGCAGTGCGCGAGTTGAGGCAGTAAAGCGAGGTTTGGCTGTGATAGTACTTTAGCCAGGCGAGTTGTCCCCTGAGTGTCCTATAGAGCAGCCCTGCACTGGTTTTCGGCTTGGGTTTCACGCCAGACCTTTCTACATCCCGCAGTTTATGGACATGCTCAAGATAGACTGGCCAGTCAGTTTGAAATCGTCTGTAGGGAATACAGAGCTGTTTCCGACTGCACACTGTCCTTATCCTCTGTCTTTGTAAAGTAGACACTCCAAAAAGGCATCGAGCGTGCTGCTTTGATTGCTGAATACGGACTTCCGGGCAGCTATATGTCAGTTTTAAAAATCAACAGGATTTCAGACAAAACTGAAACAATGATGATCAAAGAAAGTATGTGTAGCATTTTAAGCGTAAGGTCACTTCCACAGAATGGGCAATATTTTACTTTCATACCCTTGTTCACATGATGAGGTTGAGGGCAGGGAAAAATAAGCATTGCAGCGTGTTTTTTTTTTTTTTTTCAGACGTTCACCATTTCCTCTGCCCCCCTGAACCCGCTTTGCTGCCACCCCCTAGTCCGTCACGTTATTTTTCTTTTTCTGCATCTCATGTTAATGACTCTCACACTGTAACATTGATGGACATATACAGAAGTTTATCATACATCATTACTGATAAACTGTGGCTACACACACACACACACACACACACACACACACACGTGTATATCACGGAAAATATTGTATAGACCTGCTTTCAGTCTGTTCCCTGTGGCATTTGTCCTTGATGTAATGCACCTTCCAATATATTTTCCCTCAATTCTGACTATTTACTCTGGTGTAACATTTTCCTTAAACATCTCACAGCTTTGGCGTTTGGCAAAATACACCAGAGCCGTGAAATGTGAACATCGGGTTTTAGTCAGTCACAGAGAAAATATGGACGGCGTATAAAATTGTGATCATTTCTGGGATGCTTTATGTTATGGCACCATCACTCTTAAAAGTTGCTAACAAGGCACTCTGAGAGACGGCTAGTGCAGTGGAGAACCGGAGAGATGGAAGCACTTTAGTAAGATAAATCTATCACACTGCGCATGAGGTCATCAATTCCACATTTCCGTCTTTTTTGATGAGCGGAGGCGGGCCTACACAAACAGTCCCTCTCTCCCCATAGCGGGAGACTGAGAGGACTCTTCTCCTCGCTCCATCTTTTTAACCAGACGAAGCAGTTTGGGCCTGTGCTCTGCAAACCTGACACAGCTAAACAAGCATATTAAAGGCCCAGAGAGCAACAGAGGGCTTTTGTCCTCCGCAGCGCAGAACGTTTGCTTTGGATTTCTATGAAGCCCATGCTGAATATTGCACAGGGAAAGTATTTTAAGTTGGTGGATTTCCAGCCCTGTTATTTGTGGAGGAAATGAGCACATTTTGGCTACTGTCTATATATTGCTATATATTTAACAAGTTCACTCCTTGCTTGTCAAACAGTTGTCACTTTCTTTTTATGCTTTTAATGTATTAATTCGACTTATGTACTTCCTGTTATATATATATATATATATATATATATATATATATATATATATATATATATATATATATATATATATATATATGATTGTTTTTAAAAACAGGTTATTTGGCATGCTGGTGACAAAAGGTTATTTGATAATCAACCAAGTCATATAAAAGTGTTGTATTGTGATCAAATATGATATAAAGCTTTTCCAACTGTCTGTGAGTGATCTCCTCCCATCAGCTGTCTTTTCAGCCTTGCCCTAATCCGATCCCCTGTGCCTCACATTCCACCAGCACTAAAAAATACCACATTTGCACTGATACAAGATACAGAGGATCAGTGTGTCCCTGGGGCAGATAGTCTTGGAGGGAACATTTCCTTGGATCTGTGGATTTGTGCTGGAACATGCAGGACTAATCACAGCACCTGTGGCCTTCATGACATCGCTGCGTGTCACGTGACCAGACAAAGCTTTGAGCAGCCTGGCCAATCAACACCTCTTCCTGACCCCACATTAACCCACGCAAGAAGCGATCCATCTCACAACCTTTACTCACTTAGGCTCATTACTCAAAAAGTTCACGCATGCGAGCAAACGGAAGACTCAAAATTGCGAGAAGGGTTATTAATAATTAAGTAGTGAAAAGAAAAGCAACAAATTGAGAAAACAGCAAGACTGATGATATGAGCCAATCTGCTGGCCTGATGCAGAGTGATCCCACATGCAGGCCTGCTTTTATATCTGGGAAATATTATTTTGAGGTGATGGCTCACGTCCTCCTCAAAGGAGGACCATATTGGGCCTCTGAAGAGCGTAATGTGGAACAGAAGGGCAAGGTTTCGCTCATTGTCCAGGACATTAACCCCAATCAGCTTTGGGAAGGCATCCTGACATCAGAGCGGGTGGAGAAGGATGAGAGAATGGGAGATAGGACAGGGATGGGATCAACATACCCAGGATTCTTCCCTTTCTACAAGATTTAGCCTGATTGGCTCGTCTTTTATGATCTGTACTTTGATACTCCTGGCGTCAGAATTAGAAATGATTTAAGGATACTTATTTTCATCCTTTTTTTTGCTCCTCTAAGCTGTTAGCTTTTGGCCCGTGTCCTTCCAATGACTACATCCTCCTAACATCTGCTTAGGTCTTTCTCCCATGGGAACTTTGAACACACAACTATAAAACGTGAATATACTTTCTTACATACATACAGTACATTCCACCTATAGTAGGGATGTAACTGAATAGGAACTGAACACATATGAAAAACAGAAAAGTCACACAAGCAGGAGGTTTTTAAATTCATGCAAGCATTGTTGTGTATGCGAGTATGAAACTTACAGGACAAATAAATACCACTTTGAGTAACATGAACATGAGCTGCATTTAGTGTTCACTCATCCCTAGTAACTGCCTGGTCAGTGGTCTAAATTAAGCTACTACTTTGTTCATATTTTGTGAAATACAACCAACAAAATTTGTTAGAAAGTGTAACTCTGCAAGTGGGATTACAACAAATTTTCCAGTCTATTCTGTCATTTTATGCACATATTTTTATTTCATCTCCTGCTGCTTATAAAAACTCTGCACAGCAAATACACATCGCTATGTCATAAAATAGATGGTTTACGTTACAGCTCAATTTCTACTTTATTACTGTGAATCAACTGCTGCTTCTCCTTAGTACATACTCTAGAGACAAATCCTTCTTGTGTACGTGGAACATGTCATTAATCAGAGCCCGAGGCTCCCATGTCTCCTTGTCCCACATGTCTGTCCAATCTCTGTGGGCTCGTCCCCCAAATGTCACCACTGATGACAGGTAAAGCAGCCCTGAAAGTCAAAGTGCCACTGTCACTTTTCTGATGAGCATGTCATGTATGCTTTTAGCATTGTGCATATTCATCAGACCTCTCTCCACACTCAGCAGTGCCCATGGATTAGGCCAGTGGGCAATTTTATTCCTAATTACATCCCCCTGCAATGTCCTCCAACACCCCTGTGGCATCGGAAGAGGTTGAGGCGACGCCAAAGTGGATGCCAGGACTTGTCAAGGCTGGCATGGTGATTGCTCTTATAGCTCATCCAGCACAACTTTATTCCATCTCCTAAGGGAATCCGCTCCCTCTCGCACCACTCCCCATTTCCTGAACCATCATACACTGTGCCATCATACACTATGTGACAGAATAACCTTATAGAGTACTGTGACCTATTTTGATTTGTAGATCTATCGCCGTTATATGCCATGAGGTGAGCCTATCATCTCATGGCATTGTCCATTGTTGATTTAGCAATGCAGAACTTCCTAAATATGACTAAGGCCTCAAAGAAACATCAACAGTGTCCCGCTGTGATAGTGATCCATTTGACAGTTTGTGCTTTATGAGGCAGCAATCCATCTTTTTTCCATGTGCCCTCTCATTCGAGAGGCCACACTAGAGCAAGCTTCAGTGCTGACACACCAATATCCGCTTTGCACCCCAGTGGGGTGAGAGGCCCTGGCCCAAATCTGTTCCTGCCCCTCTTCCTACTTAATCTGCCCTCACCAGGTCTGACTTCCAGTGGCCATGCACACACACTTCCTGCAAATACACAGAGAGAGTTGACTGAGAACATGTGCAGTTATTTCAAAAGTGCTGCCATACAGTGCTGGTAAACATGTTTTGGTTTCGTACTGTCCTTTGTATCACAGCGCTGTTAAATTCTCGAATCTGATTGGTCAGAAGGTGCCGAAACAGCACGACTCTGGCAGTTTAATATGAATGTGTTTATTTAAATTTGAATACATCATCATTTCTCTAGTAAGAACCTATATGATGACTCTTTCTGTAAGCAGACATTTATGGAAGGAGTCTCCACTGTCAGTGCTAAGAATTAGTCAGTAAGGAAAGGTTGTTCTTCTGTAACGTGACAAGCTTATAACAGGAACAAACTTGCTTTGCAGATATTCCACAGCATTACATGTAACTATAATTGGCTAAAATAATGAGTTGTCATTTTTTATTTAATAAAAATGTGTTATGAGCAGAATAAGACACTTGGAGACGTGCCGTTTTAAGGAAATAGGAAAATAATCAGCATTGGGGTGTGAACACATCGCCCAGTCATTGATTATTTTTCTATAGTGGTACACCCCGTCATGTTTTATTCCTTATTTATTTTTTTAAGAATCTGGAGCACATCATCATCCTTTGTGCCAGCTACTTGGTATTGAATTTTATATTCCCAGGATATATGCAGGGTATAGGGATATGTCCATGTGAATAGTGAGTCACCTGATCTTCAGGTTCTGCTCTCCTTGCCTTACTGTAATCTATCCATCTATCTGGTTTCTGTTCAGCACATAGCTTCACGGAGTATCATTTAGCATGAAAGATTTAAACGTTCTCGCTTTCTCTTTCCTCTTTGACTCTTTCCTTCTCTCTCGTTGCTGCCAAAACATTAACGGCATGGGAGCATATTTTTTTTATGAAAGCCATTGCACCCTGACCCACACCCTTCCTAAGTACTTTTACCCTACCTTGAACATTGCGTGAAACTCGAGTGACCCCTCATTCCGAGGCTAACTAATAACGGAGACACTTATGAAAGATGCTTCCCCGAAATGTAATCTATAGAAAAATGTTTCCTTGTGTTTCCCATAGAATGCTTTTCACATGTTAATGACACTCACGGTAGTTTGCAGGAGGACGGTGCAGATCTCGCTCTCTGTGGAGCACACTAATGTGGCCACCCCCAACTGAGAGTGAGGATCCACCTGCGCTGCTCCTAATGAGTAGAAAGTAAAAACAGACAGTCTCATGATTCACTCTGGGTCTGAGGGCACATCCTCTGCAGCTGGATGTTGCAGTTACACATGGCTGTCTCTCAAGGACGTGGCGTGACAGGATAGATTCCCCAAACAAATGGTTGTTTTGTTTAAAGTAAAAGTTTCAGCCATGTGAAGCTGTGCTATTCTTCTCACTTACAATGGGATACATGAACAGTTTTATTGGTATGTATGTATGGTAAAAAAAAAAAAAAAATCCAATATGCTCAAATTTTTACTGACAAAAGACCTCTAAGACCAAATAATAGAAATCTAATACAATATAGGAAATTATATACAGGGTCTCCATATATAAGGCAAATTAACACTTTTTAGAAAAATATCATACCAAAACGTTTCATACTTTGTCCATATTATATATGTATATGTGTGTATATGTATATAATATAAATTTTGTTTATTATTTTTTTTCTGGTAGCCTTTCAGAATGCCTTTGACAAAAGAAGAACGTATTGAAATCACTCTTATGGCTGGATCGGGATGCAAGGTTGCGATAGACAGGAAACATGGGAAGCACACCACACTTGACACTGCTGCCAAACTTATTAACAAATTCAAAAAGACTGGAAGTGTTGCGGACCAACCGAGGCACAACCAACATGGTGCTGGCATGCATAGTCCCGTATGTATGGAAACTTTTGGGACACCCTGGATAATAAAAGCAATTTAAAACGCAGCCTGCAAAGATACAAACTGAACAGGTTTAACCAGTTATATTTTCTCAGATTGTGCATTAATGCAAAAAAAACTATCTGTAACAATTCAGTAAGAACAGCGTGTTAGAAACCAGCGAGACTATAAAATATATACTGAGGTGATTTACAGTATATCGATGAGTATTTATCATTTATGCTTTGACAGTGAAGATGGCCAGCCTACTGAAAATGACACCATTAAAGCATCTAATCATTTTAAAGTGTCCATGGAAGTGCTGTTGAACTCTCAGATCTGATTGGTTCGAAGGTGTTGTTCACAAAACGTTCACAGAAGACAACAGTGCCAGCTGTTATAAATCACTGATTTATATTCACTCACTCTTTCTAATATGTGATTGTTTCTATAGTAACAACTCATTCCAATAATAAACCGGTATCAAAAATGTGTTATTTACAAAAAAAAAAAACGACTTTGTAACAGTCAGCAAGTTTTCCACCATATGAAAGTCTTCAAGATGGAGAATGTTGTGCTTTGTGTTTTTTCAGTAACATGAAAAGCTGTGTTGTTTTTTTTTTGTTGTTGTTTGTTTTTTTTTTTTTTTGGGGGGGTCTTATTAATGTCAATAGAGAGAGAGAAAAGAGATAATCCTAATTAATGATTGTCTTTTGTAGCTGCTATAATATAATACAGTAATACCAGGAACTAACCTTTCCAGACATTCCAGAACATTCATTGTAACTATAAAACAGATGATGTCGTCCTTTAATAAATAAATAAAATTGTAGTTGGTGCCAAATCTCTTGTGCTACAGGAAAATAGTCAACTTACTGTGGTCAGAGTAACTCTGATTTGTTTCAGGCAACATCACATCGTTCCCAGCTCCACTAAGTTATATTTTTCACATAAATAACTTTAGCACCATGGGTGGAAGAGCCTTTAGTCACATTGCCCCTAAGCGCTGGAATTCACTTCCCTATCACATCCACAACCGTGAATCCATTTCAATATGTGTTTTTAGTGTTTTATGTATAATATTGTATATGTATATATATATATATATATATATATATATATATATTTTTTTATATATATATATATATATATTGTTTAATTGACCTTGGTTGTTGTGAAAGGTGCTTTTAAAATTTTTAAATGTATTATTATTATAATTAAGAAGCAATTGAACATTACAATTCTGTTTATAAACTTACAGTTAATGCATTTATTTACAGAAAATTTCTTGGGACTGATAAGATAAAAATTTAATTTTTTACACTTTACCTTATATATAGTTCTCTGCCAGAATTAGATCATACAAATTCGTCAAAAACAGGCAACTTGAATGGAATGTTGCATGGAACTGTTTCACAGTTAAGTATGAAGACTGTGCTGCATAAAACAGATTCATATTTACGTCAGCCTTTATTTCAGCTCAACAGTACAGCATGGTGTGTCAGTGTGATTTCTTTCACTCAAGATATATATTGTTGTTGGCCTTTTTTTTTCTTTGCATGGAGCTGCAGTGCTGAAAGGATTATTATTTTTCTGCAAAAGTATTTAATGCATAGCAAATATTTATTACACTGTTCATGGCGCAGAAACAAAACACACAGTTGTGCACATTCTCAGTTAATCAACCATTACAAAACAAATGAGCGGCGGGAAAAGGAGAGGGACAATTTAACTGGTCGACAAGTTGATCCCAGAGGAAGTCTCTCATTCTTCATCGAGTGACATGCTGGAACATGAATCTCAAACTGTTTCCACTGGACTTTATTTAATTGTCTGCAACAATGATGTCATCTAAACATGGACATGTAGCATGTAAAAACATTTAGGCTTTGGATGACCAGGATGAACTCCGCTTTTGTCCAGCAGTATATTCAGAAAGCAATATGGGGAAAACACAATATCTTCTTTGTCAGCACTTAAGGTCTATATCATTGTGCCTCAGGATATCCTTTTTCCGGAGAGGAAGCATTGCTCACATCTTTATTTTTCTCACACCTATTTGAATGGTAAAGTTTTAATGAGCTCCAGTGATCCATTCATCACAGTTTTGGATCATGTCACTCAAAGCACAAGCTAATCATACGTTTTTCATCAATACACAATCGTGTGTGATGGTACAGTTATAGTGACCTTATAAAGCTTTTAGAGCCATCATGTATGTGGTCTTGTCCATTTTGACTGACTATGGGGGATTTCCTCTAGTAGAAGTGAAATGTGAGTGATCTGTCAGTTTGGGGCGGTGGCCCTGAGGACTGCGGCTCTATATCATCTGACAGTAGAGAGGGAGCTTGGCCTCGGCCCCTTCCACTCCTGCTCCGCATGATCCGAACGGTCGTCTTCCCCTCTCCATCTGCCATTTGCCCGGCTATGCAAAAATCAATAATAGCTCCATTTGCCGTATCATTGCCACATCCCTAAACTCCGGATGGCAACGATGCTATGATAACCTGCGGGTGAGATGTGCAGGGCAGATTATAGACTGATCAATACCACTGATGTGCATTATGCATACTTTTCGCTAAGTATCCACCCTGCTCGACCTGCTTATACTATACTATATGGCATATTTGCACTTTTATACTTCTACAGTTTCCACCTGTCAGCAGATTATATTCTGTTGCATGTGATATGACATAAAACATAAATATTGATAGATTCTCAGCACATCTAGAGATTTCAGATTTGCCTGCATGGTAGTGTGTTCTACTTGGCAGTGTGTTTCTGTTGGCAGTGCCTGGTGGCCTGTGCTTGGTCAATGGCAGGTTGGATGATGTGAGAACCCATGACATCACTCCGCTAATGGCTTCTCTCTAAATGAGCATCCTCACCTTGGGGAGATTTTTTGCAAGGGTTCTCTCTGTTACTAGCCGCTCTGACAAACACCACTTAAGCCCAGCCTTGTGCTTCCTAAACACATATTTAATCCCTTCATTAAAGATATATGAAACTAGAAATTAGTGGGGGCTCTGGGTTAGGTCCTCACACTCCGTACAGAAGCTCTAATGGGTACACACTGTTGAACATTCAACTTAGTGTCTATCTACATTACAGTGCTGCCTTGAGAAGCTCAGGTAAAGCCACGGTTCATGGAGGGTGTTTAAAGTCCCCTAGAAATGACGTGACAGTCGTTATTTGATTCTATATGTTGACTTATTTCCTTTTGAAACAGGAAGTTAGAGTGACTGTGCTTGACAGATTAACACAACTGCCAATGGTGTTCAAGATACACTATGTTCCTGCCAAATCTTAAAAAAGTTTTGACACTAGCTTAGCAGTGACTAAGCAGTGAAAAGTTTAACATGAGTCTATCTACTGTGGAGTGTTTCACCATAGTCCATGCCTGTCGACTTTAACGAGGATGATATAATGTGGCATTAATGGTGAAAGAGAGCCACAGGGTCATCACCGAACCGTATCAGACATGTCTGAATGGTAGCAAAAATTATGTTATTTACTCTACGAATAGACGAGCTCTGATGGTGTATAAAGATTCCGTCATTTACATGATCAGTCATGATCAGAGGTAGTAAAAAAAAAAAGTAAGTGCCTACCAGGTCAATCCAAACTTGCACACATTCCCCACTCTTCAAAATGAAAAAAATTCCAACCATAATTTACTTGAACAAGAGATGATAGGAAAAGGGACTAGTATGTGGCAAGACGCACAACCCAAAACGCAATGACGAACCATGATAGCTGCTAATGAGCTGCTACTGTAGCACAAGACCCACCCTGGGATGTGGGACATACTATATATACAGTGGCCTCCATTAATATTAGCACCCTTTGTAAATATGAGCATGCTCTCATGGATATCAAACAATGGCAAACAAAACACAGGTTTATCAAAATATATATAGCTTTGTTAAATATAGGGGTGCAACAATTGTTGACAACCGTGGGCATGAGGTACTTTTCCATATAGCTACCTCTCTGTGTGTGCCAAAACCACCTCTGGTGTTTATTGCCAAAACGCTCTGTTTTGGTTTCATCTGACCATAGAACCCGATCCCATTTGAAGTTCCAGTAGTGTCTGGCAAACTGAAGACGCTTGAGATTGTTTTTGGATGAGAGTAGAGGCTTTTTCTTGAAACCCATCCAAACAACTTGTGGTGATGGAGGTGACTTTGGATTGTAGTTTTGGAGACTTTCTGACCCCAAGATGCAACTAACTTCTGCAATTATCCAGCTGTGATCCTTGGAGATTTTTCGGCCACTCGAACCATCGAGTTCACTTTTTATGGCCACTCGAACCATTCTCTTCACAGTGCATTGAGACAATATAGACACACATCCCCTTCCAGGTTGATTCAACATCTTATTATTGTCCTGATGGTGGAAATGGGTATTTTCAATGCCTGTGCTATTTTCTCATAGCCACTTCCCATTTTATGAAGCTTAATAAACTTTTGCCGCACATCACACCCAATGGTCTTACCCATTGTTATGAATAACAAAGGGAATTTGGCCTGTGTGTTACATCACATTTATACCCCGCTCATGGTTGAAAATTTTCCTGTTCCTACATGTACTAACAAAAATCTAAACTATCAATGGCAATATACTTCAAATATATTTTTCTAATATGAATTCATAGGGATACCAATAATTGTTGCACACCTATATTTAACAAACATTTTTTGAACAAAAGATCAAAAGGTTAAACAATAAAGACAATTTTCCACAGCCTTCTTTGCTCATATTTACCAAGTGTGCCAATATTAGTGGAGTGCACTGTATATATACATACTATATATGTTCTAGAGCACTTTTAATTGGATCATTGTGAATCATTGTTTTCCCAGAACTGACGAACTACAAAACATCTAAATGGGAATACTTGTATAAACTTTTGTTTTTGTTTGTTTGTTAGGTTTTTTTCCCCCCAGATGCACTATTGTATTAATATAGCTAATACTACGGTACAGGTACAAAAATCTCTGAAACATCGGTTTTGATTTCAGGGGCACTTTAATCTAGGTGAAATTTAATGCTTTACCAGAGACTATACCAAAATCATAGGAAAGCATAATAACTATTATGATCAACGTTCCCTTTAATGATTGGAAGCACTAGACAACATTAATTCTAAAGATTTTTTAAGCCACTCATATTTCCTTTTAAATACTTCAGGTTTCTGCCGTCAATAATGAGTAACTATTCCCAACTCTGGGTCCATTTCAAGACCATGGTACCTTTTAAATGCTTTATTTTGTTATTAAACTCTCTCTCTCTCTCTCTCTCTCTCTCTCTCTCTCTCTCTCTCTCTCTCTCTCTCTCTCTCTCTCTCTCTCTCTCTCTGAATTCCATTTTTATCTCCCAAGATACAGCCTGTGAATCACTATTAAGGAGTCCATCAAGCTGTCAAGCAATGTGGGCTGCATGTGCAGTGTGGGCCCAGCTCCCTCCAAACATACAACACCGCGCCTAGAATAATGGAGGCGGCTGGCCATTTTTAATTTTTTTTTTTTTATGTGGTTCAGGCTGACTTGGAGATTCATTCCCCTCTGCGACCAAATTTGATTCTTTACTCAGAATTGGACTGCTGAACATTACTGAGCAATCTAAGAAGAGGGTTTCAGATGAGGGTACAAGGAGATGGTGGGGTGCTTGGAATGAAAAGTGGAAAAGCTTTCCATTCTGTCATTCCCAGTCAATGATTACGTGGGAAGACTGAACCACAGCTTCTGAGAAATCAAATGAGTGAGATGCTCTATGCTTAACTGAGCACTGACAATGCAGCACCACAGATCCCATAGATGTGGCAGTGTGTTTTAATGATACTGGGTGAGGCGGTTTTGTTTTCTTTCTTTTTGCTACACGGTAACTGAGGAATTGTCTATTCTAAAACAGAGCTACGGCTTTTCAGTATTGTCAAGGTTAGAGTTATTGTAAGGTATTGTAGGAAGAATAATGTATGGTGTGATGTAGCAGCTAGGAGCTCTCTAGTACAGCCAGAATATCAAGTGCTTTTTCAAACAGATGCAAACTGGCCAAATCAGTAAAGACATAGTTTACATAAAGACATAGGTTACACAGAGTAGGTCAATAGTTAACATAGCGTAATTTTCGGAATTGTGTAGAATTGTGTAGTGACAGTAACTACCAATAGTAATGTATGGATTCATTTAAATTAGACCTGAGGGTTATGCTTATTATAGAATTTTTTATTCTCTTCTTTTTCTTCTTCTTCCTCTTATTATTATTATTATTAGTATTATTATTATTAGTAGTAGTAGTATTTCTGATCACCTTACTCATCATTATACACATTTATTGCAGTCTATCTCTGTTCCAAAGTCCTTTTCTATCTACTAATAATTACCAATGATGGACTTGATTACTCTCAGGTGGGGTTTTTTGCCTGTGGTCCACTGACAGTTTGGCAAAACTGTGAAAGATATTGTCTCCTAGCAATGAAAGCAGTGACTCAGCAGGTCTGTCAGGGAAGATGGACAAGCTAAAACAGATGAAGCAAGCCAGGGTTCAGGTTTGCGTGCAGCTGCACTGCTTCCTGGGTCGGCACATCTGGTCACTCTCACCTGGCAGTTCTGGAATAGGACATCAGACAGTAGGAGAGCTGTGTGCCCAAACACAGGGCTATACAATTCCAGAAAAACACAAAAACATAAGGTGCCACACTCCATCATATATGATTGGTCCAAGCTTCACTGACTGCTTAGATATTTGGAGAAATGCTTTGAGTCACAGATACTCCGTGTCTCATGCTTTCAGACAAAGATTTTGCAAATGTTATGGGACCTTTTGAAGTGATTTCAGATTAATTTCACAGATGAGAGTTTGGGTTATCATATTGCAATGCAGTAAAAAAATTAAAATTTGGCACAAATAAAAGATTGATAAGGTAGTTGTTGGACTGAGACAAACATAACACTGCATGGTATTGGAGAGAAAGTGGTGCTGAGAGGCATGGCAGCTCTTGGGGTGAGAGGGCCTGGGCCAGAGGTCATGGCAGGGCTCTTTCTGCACTGCAGTACAGCCCTCTTGCTCTAGAAGCCCAGACTGATTACCGCACTGGGACTCAGCCACAGAGTGTTTTCATTAGGGAGAGGTCCAAGCTCATACAGGAAGGTTCTGGACCATTAATACATTTGAAACGGCAAATGAAAGGGGGCTGGCAGGCTTGCGAGGGGAGTCATGGGTTATTTTGAAATGGGAGAACCCTGTGGAACAGTCATGAGAGCCTCTGTGAATAAATACCAAGATCATCTTAACCCAGACTTTTTTTTTCCTCCTGTAAGCTCTGTAGCCAATTTTCCTGCAATTTACAATAAACTGTTTGTGAAATCCTTGTCCATTCTATTCTGAAGAATCAATGCACAAAAACGTCTAGAGATCTGTTTTAGTAAACGGAGAGAAAGAGTGTTATGTGTATATACTGTAGGTCATAGCAAAAAATTCCAGAGTAAAATCTTTGTTTACAGAGAAATGTATGGCTTAACAATGTCATTTGAAACACCAGTGTTCATAGTTGTGTCAATACACAGTTGTTGTTCATTATTATTGAGGCATGTCTGCTTATATTATATGTAGGTCTTGAAACACTTACTGAAAATACTACTAAAGGTGCAAAATTCAGGGTGAAGGCAATACAAGTAGGTTTATTTAGGTTACACCACAGCACTGACAAATTCTTGATCCTGATTGGCCACAAGATTAATTTTATGTAACAGCAGCTTGGACAGAAATGCTAGCTGCAAGACAAGTTGGAGGTTTATATTAATTTGCTCATTCTAATGCATTATGGTTCCACATGGACTTGTATTTTCAGAGTTGATCAATGGTTTTGTGCTCTTTTTTTGCGAAAACTACACGAATTGGCGAAATTGCAGTTGCACAAAATTGTTTTGCACAGTCTTTGATTTGCGAATTTTGTTTGTTGGTACCTTCTAGCTGTGCTCATGTTTGACGGACGTGAATCGAAGAGGGCTTTTGCTTAATGCATGTTGTGATGACGTCACATGACACGTCTCCGAAATGTGTGGTAATTTTGAAAAATACTCCGTATATTGTGGAGTTTGCTTGATTTTGCATACATTTCTGTGATCGCGAAATCACTCAATCCTGAAGGGACTATAAAACTATTAAAGCTGTTACTATACATTTTGTGTTACAGGAGAGTCTTTGTGCTTTTGTGCTTTCTCTGTAACATGACAATTGACATTTTTCTTTGTTGTTTTATTAGTTTCTAGAAAGAGAGAAAAGATGCTGGTCAAGACGTTTATAGCAGCTATAAAATAAGTGATAACAGGGACATGGGAACTTGTTTCATGGTTGTTAAACGACATTAGACATAACTATAAATTGCTAAAACGTGCAGTATTGTTGACAAATTGCTGTGGTATAAGAGGAATAAAACATTGCGTGGAGTGCTGTTATTGGACAATACTCAGTTTCAGGATGGTTTTGCATAGGGCTATCACACCACCCCCCGTCATTGATTAATGTTTACATGAGTAGTTAAGATTATTCTATAACTCACAATCATTATCAAGTACAAATAGCACACCCACAAACATGTTTAAAAGTGCTTTTTTGAACTATTTACATGGTTATTCTTTGTAAATGTAAATTTATTAGATTACTGCAAACTACCCCTCGTTATTTGGGATCTTCATATAAATCAGAGCCTACTGTACGTTTGTTTGTTTTTTAAATTATGGAAGACCAAAGGACGTCCATTTGTGACTTCTCTTCCTGTGTTGTTTGGAAGTGTGTAATACGTCCCTCCTTGTGGCTTCACCAAAGGTATGTATTACCAGCACCCAGAACCACTGTACATCAGATAAAATTCTCAGGTCAGTTTCAGAACCTCTTAATATTTCACCTTGCACGGTTGTAAAATGACTTGTATTGATTTCTCATTTCTTATTTATGCTGTCTGGTGCCAGAGCAAAGCGCTAATCACATACCTTCATTTCAGCTTCATGGCTTTAATGGGATACTGTAGTGTTTATTATTTGATCTGTCCTAATACAGATGTTGAAGGAGCCATTTTGAATTCGTAACAGTCTCATAGTGTATAAATAATAAATATTATCACTAGAATCTGTATCATAACATAAGGCCTGGATTTTTAGTGTGTGTTTTTTTGTTTTGTTTTGTTTTTTAGCTGTGCCTCACAGTCATTCCTTTGTCATTTCACCCTAGAGGAACATTGTGACAGATAATATGAATAAAGCCCTTCTCATCCTCACATCAAGCTTTTTTTCAGTCTATGAACGGCAGAGGAAGGAGGGGAAAAAAATCAAATCAATTCAACTTTTGAACAGAACATAATTTGGTCAACAGTTAATAACTTTGGTGGCAGCAGCCTTGTGAAATCTCTTTTGTGAGGAGAAAAGGCGGAGGGCTTTTTTATGAGCAGCCATTTCTCTTGCACCAGGTTTTTGTTTACACTTTCATTATATCTCTACTACATTATCTGATGCCTCCATCCCGTTTTCAATCTCGCTCTCGCTCGGTTTTAATCTCGGCCCTTTCTTTGACTGCTCTCTGCACACTGAGGCAGGAGAGGAGAGAGGTTGTATTACTGCTCATGAATCAAAGCAAAATGAAATGCACTCTCCAGTCCTTTCCACGTGGTTTTAATTTATAGCAGGGGACTGCAGATGCAAAAAAAAAAAAGAAAGAAAGAAAAAGAAAAGCTTTTAATGTAATCTGACCACTTAATTCAGTACTTAATTTATGAGCCAAGTCTGATGTAAGGAATGTTTTAGAGATAGAATGGATTAGTGCCAATTTCGATCGTGATTGCGATGTTGATGATCTAAATAATAGTTTCAATCATAAGAACGGCATTGTCAATATTTATTTTATATATATATATATATATATATATATATATATATATATATATATATATATATATACACACATATATATATATATGTGTGTGTGTGTGTGTGTATATATGTGTATGATATATATGTTATGATATATATATATATATGTGTGTGTGTGTATATATAATTTATTTATTTATTTTAAATTCAGGATTCTTCCTTCCAAAGAAATCTGTAATCAATATTTTTATCTGCACATTAGTGTTGCAGTAATTTGGTGGCTAATTTCTCCTCCAAATACCTCAGATTGTCTTTCAGGCTGACTTGTTATTTCTAAAGCCTTTTGAGTGGTTCAGGCTTTATTGATGTCTCAGCTGTTAATATTATATCCCTTTGCCTCTCATCTGAGATCCAATCAATTTATGTGAGTTGGATTTAGCTTGTTTTGCCTTATCCATTATCATCAATCCTGCAGGGTCTTTGGTTAACACATTAAGAAGTCCACAGGCATTTGAAGGGAAATGGAATGGAGCATCATGTTTTAGTGCTGACAGCCACAAAAACCAATGAAAGATTATTCCACATCACTGCTCTGTTTGCCTTATGACACTGTAAAGGAGGCTTACTTGCTTAATGCACAGAGTTTCCATTTCCTTTCCATTGATGTGATCTCATCCAAGGAGTAAGGCTGGATTTAGATTGCCTTTGTTATTTTATTTTATTTTAATGGGTGGGGTATGTATGTGTGTGTGTGTGTGTGTATGGACGTGTGTGTGTGTGTGTGTGTGTGTGTGTGTGGTGGGGTGGGGTGATTTGTCACACACTGCATTTAAAACCATTTACAAGTGTTTAATTGAATGGAGTTTTGTTTGTTTGTTTTGTTTGTTTGTTTGTTTCTTTGTTTCTTTGTTTTAGTCAAGTGTTTCTTCATGTAAGTGGTTTTCCCATGAGTAAATATCTGCTGGTTCTCAGCGATTAACATGCAGAAATGATTAGGCAATAAATGCAGTCTCTTACACAATTCTAAACAAACAAACAAACAAACAAAAAAATGAACACATTCTTTTTTTGGCTTTTCGTCACAGAGGTGCTTAAACTTCAGGAAATGATGCTGCTGTCAAACCAGCATGCAGTGCATTATTAAGCAGCATTTAAAAGTCAAATGAATGTGCTCTTTTCTAGCTAGAATTCCTGTATATAATGGCATGAATTCCAAATAAATTAAAGCTACAAATAAATTCTGAATTATTTTACAGGGTAAATAAGAATACACTTATTCTTCAAATATTTTGAATTGATTGTTGTCACTAATGATTCTAGCTATTAAACTGACAGTAATGGTAAAGATCTTGCAATAAACAGTTACTGTAAACCCTTTTTTAGTAAAGCAGATTGAATAATAGGGTTAAAAATGGGCAATAGTGTTGCAAGTACAATGTGGATGGATATGTGGTTTGGATTAACTGACATGTATACAGGAAGAAAGATGAGATGAGGTTAAGAAAGAGAAAAAAAAATTAATATAAACTTTGTATATATATATAAGAATAGAAAAAAACAGATTGACAATGTTTCAACACAAGAGCCTAAAAGTAACAAATTTAAACAAGAAAAGGCCAATTACAAGAGCTAGCTACACTTCTGCAGGTTCACAATATGAATAATAGAGTTTCGATATAAATACTTTCTTAACATGTATTTAATAATTTTACATTAGTAATACTACACTGACATTAACAGCATGAACAGTGTACTAGATGTTATTATTTTTATGTATTCATATCATTGCCTTTATTTGAGTGTAAGGACTAGAATGATGTACCAATATGTTACGCATGACTATAAGGTTGTTACAATGTTGTCAATGTTTAAATAATGCTAATTACAAAATATAATTGAATGTGTGTAACTACACACCTACAGTAACATTACAGTTAAGGTTAGTGCGCGGGGCTTATTTACTGTACTAGTAGCACTATTTGATCTATTAGAATTAAATATATACTTATGTATTTTTACATGGCATGAATTGCCATGAATAGTACTTAATCCTCATCAGCAGATGTAGTGTGTACAAACCTTTGTCAATAAAATGCATTTATTAATTCCAATATACAAAATCGTATAAATGGAATACATTGGTGGAAAGTTTCAAAAAGGATTGTTTGGTCAGCAGGCTTGTGCACTTAAAACATTTATTTTGTTTATTTAAAAAAGTAACTTTAATATTCTGTGTCAGACAGTAATTCTTGTAAGTTTTCATGTAAAGTTTAAAATGTTTGATTTTTGTTATGAAGAAAATAAAAATTAGTAGTGAAGCGTAAACTGAATTCCGTTGGTAGAAACATGCAACTATCAGCTAAGGTTTAATGAGCGAGTACTATCATTGTGCTACTTGTTAAAAAGTAACGGAGAACAAATTGTTCCATTTAGTCATACATTGCATTTAGTAAGTTGGTTTCTATGTATTGAGCACTGAGGATATTATGTAGGTGAAATGTAAATGTCTTATTCTGTCTGTTTTACTCGCACAAAACACATTGTAGAAATCATGAGAAGTTTGTTTTGACAATAGGCTTTTCAATAGTATCCATGCAGTAATGTTTCCTTAGTCTTACTTTTCCCCCCTTATTCTCACATTTTGACTCCATCCATCTATCCATCCATCCATCCATCCATTTTCCATGCTGTTTATCCTACACAGGGTCGCCGGGAGCCTGGAGTCTATAGCAGGGAATTCAGGGCACAAGGTGGAGGACACCCTGGATGGGGGTGCTAGCCCATGGCAGGGCACAACCACACAAACATTCACACCCACTCACACACTAGAGACAATCTGGAAATGCCAAACGTCCTAACCACTAAATGCATATGGTTTAATGTGAATGCTTCCGAAATGTACTGTAGCCATTTCTACAGTGTATTAGTGTTAGTAGTAAATGTAGCAAGCATTATGGTTAAGCAGGATTCAGACTTAAGCATGTCATTTTGGATTTGGATTTAAATTGTGCAATATAATTGAAAAAGCAAAGAAAACCCTACTCATTTAAATTAAGCAGGGTTACTCTCTTGTTTTGCTCGTATCTGCTCTGAACAAAAAGTACAAAAAAATCCTGTTTGTAAAGTAACTCCAACTCCAATAGTCTCTCTGCATGTTGAGTATTTACCAAAATAAATAAAAAAACACAGATTGACTGTTATAGTTTGTAAAGCGACTCTCAGGGTTGTGATGTGCAGAGCTGGAACACTTTGAGAGAGGATGAAGGAGATCAGGCTGCATGTCTCAGTGCTGAGATGTGGCACTATTTGTTTGTTTTGAAGCCTTGCAAAGCCTCGCATATGTTCACAAAGTGCTTTTGACCTCCTTATGTCCGGAGTAAATAAAGCGCTGATTATATAGCACGTTGATGTAAAGAAGGACAAAGCTGTTCTGAATCTCAAATCCTGATTCTAATTTGATTTACCAGAAACTTGTACAAGAGTCGTATAACTATCAGTTAGCCAACAGACAAAAGACCTTTTTTTTTTTTTAATATACAAACCTTAAGTGGACTATAATAATAAGAACATGGGAAAAAAATACTGGAAGCCACATACCGTTGATTTATGAAGAGCCTTTTCTCTCATTAAAACAACTGAACCCATGACGAATTTGTGCAATGCGTCATTGAGAGACATCTGTATTTTCTGAAGCAAAAAGAAAACGTAGAACAGGATAATATCTGAATGTTCCTTTGCTGTCTGCTTATGACTTGGGTGTTAATACATTCACTGAGTAGTTTGATGATGATGCAGGGTGTGAGGTGCAGGACAGGGATAGTGTCGCATGTTCTCACAGAGGCACATCAGAGAGCAGAGGGGAACGGCTTCTCTTTTCAGCCCTAATGACCCTGTGGTTTCCTCTGGTGCGTGTTCTGATATTCCTCTGGCCTAATGATGCCCTTTTTTTTCTGTTATCTCTCTCAACCAAGGCCTCTAGCTATTGTGTAAGCTTGGCGCTGCAGTTGAGCATGGGCAAGACAAAGCCGTTTCTTAAGAGGGGAAAAGGTTCAAATGAGAGCAGCCCCGTAAATTATTGAAAGAGAGAACTTGCCTAGGGCGCTGTGTAAATTAGACCGGTCACTGTACATATGCAAAGGCTATATACACCCTGCTGCATTAAGCATTGTACATACCCGACGCTATAACCATGAACAAAGAGACTTCAGTAAAACAGATCTGTAGAGCTACACAACACTCACATGAAGGAGCACAACCCTGGCTTTGGGTTTGATGTTAATGTTGAAGCTAACCTTTTTTCCTGATAATAGCAGCAAGTATGCTATTTGCCATAGTTCTTGTAAATTCATTGAAATTGCACCCGTAGTGGAACCAAGATTGTGTGTGCGAATGATTTTAACTCCTGAAGTTCTAAACAATGTGATATTGTTTGCTAAAAAGGAATAAAGCAAGACAGGATGTTCTGTTATAGGAAATTAATCAACAGGGTGGTGTGATGTGGCCTGAAGCGAAGTGGAGTGACTGTTGTCACACCAAAGTGGATTATTATGTCCCAAAGTGTTTTATTCCTCTTGTACCAAAGCAATTTGCTACCACTTATGATTTTGACTATATTAATGAATGACATATTTTGAATCATCTATAGTTGGAACATCTACGAGACAAGTCAGTTCCTGTTATCGCTTAATTTTTAAAATGAAGTGCTTTAATATAAACCTATTATTTGAATTATAGCTGGCACTACTGTCAGAGCTGCTGTTATAGAAAAGTAATCAACACCTTCTGGCTATTCAATTTGGTGTTAGTCTTAATAACAACAAAGTGTAGTTAAATAATGCTTCCGTAAACAAAATGATGACTTATTGCTTATTACTGTGGTAAAGTCATCTGTTTTGCATTTTTATTTTCACACATGTTAACCTGGGCAGTGGTGGTTCAGTGGTTAAGGTTCTGGGTTACTGATCAGAAGCTTGGGGGTTCAAGCTCCAGCACCGCCAAGCTGTTACTGTTAGGGCCTTGAGTAAAGCTCTTAACCCTCTATGCTTCATGGGTGTTGTATCATGACGGACACGGTGCTCTGACCCCTAGCAAGCTGAAATATGCAAAGAAAAGAGATTCACTGAGCTATAATGTATATATGTGACCGATAAATGCTTTTTCTTCACCTTTAATCAAAGTTATTTAATCATCCAGGAGTGTCTTTTAGATCCAAACTCACCACGACAATCAAGAACAAATAGCACATGTAAAAACATCATGTATATCATATACATATCATTTCCTCCTTGTACTTTACACATAATTTATCCATCCATCCATCCTCTACCGCTTACTTCTTTTCAGGGTCGCGGGGAACCTGGAGCCTATCCCAGGAAGCATCGGGCACAGGCGGGGTACACCCTGGACAGGGTGCCAGTCCATCGCAGGGCACAAGCTCACACACCCATTCATACACTACGGACTCTTTAGACACGCCAATCAGCTTAACATGCATGTGTTTGGACTGGAGGAGGAAACCCGAGTACCTGGATGAAACCCCCGCAGCACAGGGAGAACATGCAAACTCTGCACACACATGGCCCCGGTGGGAATCGAACCCCGGACCATGGAGGTGTGAGGCAAAAGTGCTAACCACTAAGCCACCGTGCGTCCCCTTTACACATAATTTATGTCGTTCTTAATTTGCAAATCACCCACAACTCTTACATTATCGTAGTAAATCAATTTTCTAGATGCATTCATTCTATCAAAATTTATCATCAGCTAAACAGTAGGTCTTGCTTAAATGGCTTGTCAGAAGTATTTGCCCTTTTATCTGAGTTCAATTAAGAAAAAAAAGTCATTCAGACTTTTAGCCCTATTACTTTACCTGCATTATGTCAAGCAAAGAAGCTGTCTTGCCCTTCACGCTTTTCTTTCTCCCTATAGAGGGTCTAGGAGGGTTGTGCTCGTTCCCCCTGCACGGGATGAAAAGTCAGGTTGGAGTGGCCCACAATAGGTGATTATTGATCTGTTTTAGCATGCTGCTGGAAGGAGGCCTGCAGCACGCTGCCTCTGCTGTGCTGTTTGTTGCACCTGCTGTGATTGAGGAGATAAGGGAGGATCGCTTACAACAGGCAGGCCTGACAGCATCTCAGGGTCAGACCTGCACCAACGTCAGTCAATCACAGGCAGGGCAGCATGATGCTGGTTCTCAAATTATTAGAGAGAGAGAAAGGGAGAGATGAACCTGTCTGCCTGGAGCTCAGTGACTTATGGGAGTGTGTATTGAAACTTGCTTATATGTATTATTTATAGAAAACATCCAATCAGCTTTTGCTTAAAGTTAGTCTTGTTTCATTCCTCCACACTATTCAATAGACTGCAGAAGATATTTAATTTGGAAATGACTTCTTTTCACACATCACCGCAAGAAATTCTGCTGATGAACAGCTACACAGACATGTTAGTGATAGTTTAGCCTTTTCTGTTTGCAGCAAAACCTTGAAAATTTCCCTTTAAAGTATTCAGAGACAGGCTTTGTTTTATGAAGCTACAGAAAGTCCACCCATGGATGGTGCAATGAAAGCACGTTGTGGAGATGCAGTGATGTGCCCTTCACTCCATGAAGAACAGCTCTGATCTATAATTGGACAACAACATTGATCTCCAGGGTTCAAACAGTGAACACAATACTGTAGTTGCACGGAATTTGATCATAGAATAAATAATATGCTTGCACTTCACAGTACTTTTCGCCTGTTAAATGATAACAATGCAGGCTGTATGATGTAGGCTAGATGCACATGTCTTCATGAGTACTTCTGACATACAGAATTATTGTGATGGTCAGGGCTCTCCAGACCAAAAAAAATCCAAGAATATATATAAATAAACAAACAAACAAACAAGCAGATAGACAGAATAGATGGATGGATTAATGGATGGATAGATAGATAGATAGATAGATAGATAGATAGATAGATAGATAGATAGATAGATAGATAGATAGATAGATAGATAGATAGATAGATAGATAGATAGATAGATAGATAGATGGATGGATGGATGGATGGATGGATATATGTATAAGATAGATAGATAGATAGATAGATAGATAGATAGATAGATAGATAGATAGATAGATAGATAGATAGATAGATAGATAGATAGATAGATATATGTATAAGATAGATAGATAGATAGATAGATAGATAGATAGATAGATAGATAGATAAGATAGATAGATAGATAGATAGATAGATGTATAAGATAGATGGATGGATAGATAGATAGATAGATAGATAGATAGATAGATAGATAGATAGATAGATAGATAGATAGATAGATAGATAGATAGATAGATAGATAGATAGATAGATAGATATATGTATAAGATAGATGGATGGATGGATAGATAGATAGATAGATAGATAGATAGATAGATAGATAGATAGATAGATAGATAGATAGATAGATAGATAGATAGATAGATAGATAGATAGATAACACAGTACTAGATATTATTATTAATTAGCCTTTTTATAATTTCACATTTTATAATTTCATATTATTAATGAATAATATGAAATGTATACAATGAATGATGAAAGAAAGAAAAGAAAAATAGTCTCTCTTCAAAACGGCCAAAAATTATGCTTTTAATTTCTGATGAAAATTGCTGCGTTCTCATTTCAAAGAGAAAGTATTTTGTGTATTGTTCCATTTATGAATCAGAAACATGTTGCACTGATTAATTATGTTATGACAGCGATTCAGTAGAACTTGAAGGCCTGATTGTTTTATTAATAGTAATACATTATTTCACATGTGTAATGCTGTGTAATGTATAAAACAAGTAGCAGGCCATGATGGGCTGATCCATGCTCTGTCTGCAATTTAACCGTGTCTTCTGGAGTCAGTTCTGGAGGCAGAACTGGCAGAACCTACAGACCTTGAATCACAGATCAGAGGAGCTGTGAGGGGTGATGACAGCTGTCATATCTTTGTGATACTCCAAAAGGAAATAGGCAGGCAGAAAGAGGGGAAGCAGCTAATCCTATCCCTTAGTGCTGAAACGATGAGTATTTGGACATGCTGAAACACACTGCTCAGCATAAAAGCCACGGGTAAAGAAATAAATCAGGCTGGTGAGAATGACCACTTGTGAGGATAAGATGCTACAGGGAAGAATAGCTCTTTTGTTTAGATGCTAATGCACTGCTCTGCCTTTGATGCCCACTATCTACACATCTCCTTCCAGTGAAGATCAGTCAGACATCACAACACACACACACACACACACACACACACACACACACACACAAACCCTTTGAGAGCAAAGCTTGCCAGACAGGCTGACCTAAAGGTATTAAAGATGCATTGACATGTAGGTAGGTACAAAGTGTTAGCATAAGCTTCATTTAGATGGTTCAGGGGGAACAAACCAACAGGATCTTAATTTTTTTAATACGCAAAATCATTTAATTTTAATAAGTACACATTACACCCAGCCACTTCAAATCCTGCAGTCAGGACTAGCATCAGGATGATCTATGTATCTAATATAAGAACGTAGTATACTTAGAAATGCAGTGAATAGGTCACAGGTATTGAATGTTGAATGTTAAGGAGTATATTGACTGTAAAATGTGACTGAAAAGACGGACATGAGAAGGATGGAGGTGCAAGAAACAAAGTGCTCTCTGGTTTCATTGTAAAGGCTCTGTCCGATTTTTCTCCCCTTGCACTAAACGTGGCAGGGCCCATTAAGGGCCCTCTACAGAATGTGTAAACCCCTGCTATTAAAACCACAATTTGCACTGTCAGCTCCTATGAGCCGAATCTGCTGCAGCCCCCCAAAGCTCTCAGCTTGCTGCCTTTTTTTCCTTCTTTTGTAGCAACTTTGAGGCCACAATAACCATCATCAGTTAAAGCCGGCAGATCCATTACACGTCTTCTGCTCCTGCAGCCCTGCATTAAGCTAATATTATCTATTCCCCGAGTGCCACGGCCCTTTGCACAGACCATCAATTATTAATATCTCGGCTCACAGCTAATGTTTGCTCTGAATTATTTAAGTGCATCTTCGTTTATCAATAAACATAAATGTTAAACAAAGAATCATGATGAAGAGTGTGAATAATGCTGTAAAAGTTTACGAGAGGGCTCAGAATGCGCTTTTTGACTGACTTATTGACGCAATATGCAGTCATGTGCTTCTGAAGAAAAAAAAAAGCAATAAAGACCCATGCTCCTTTGTGGCGAAAATAGATGGAAAATAAATGGGTGTAGGTGTTTAAATGTTTTTTTAAATAAATAATCTGTATCTGTTTTGATATATATATATATATATATATATATATATATATATATATATATATATATATATATATATATATATATATATATATAATGATAATAATAATAATCATCATCATCATCATTTTATTGCTCAGATGCCTTTAAACATGCCATTCTCTGGGGTCTCATTACCACTGCATACACCCATAGTGAGAAGGAAATGAAAGTCGCGCTCCAAGATGTCCAACCTGTTGAGAGAAGTAATGAACAGGGGCCTCTGCTGCCTCCATACTGAAAGAGAGGCTTATCCCATGCGAGCCTTTGACAAATGGGCAAAAACATGCAAAAGTCATGGCTGTCCCTATGCAAACACACATCGAGCCATTATTGATGACCTGTGCATGCAAA
Organism: Ameiurus melas; assembly: GCA_012411365.1. Taxonomy (NCBI): domain Eukaryota; kingdom Metazoa; phylum Chordata; class Actinopteri; order Siluriformes; family Ictaluridae; genus Ameiurus; species Ameiurus melas. The sequence continues at coordinate 20,906,861 of CM022761.1, read as the reverse complement.
AATAATACAAGCCTTGCGGGTCTTTATGAATCTCAGCTGGTGTCGTCTGATGCCTGTCTCTACACACCAGAGCCACGCTCTTTCCATAGAGGTATGAGGGGAATTCCCTCTCCAGCCTGGGCTACCTGACAGACAAGAGGAAATAATAATGCTGGTGAATGCTGGTAGGAATGGTGACGGTTGACCAAGAGACTGAGTCACTCCGAGAGAGCTTTGAGATGTGTCTTTCAACAAATTGCAATGACATCTATAGTGAAAGAAAGATAGCCATAAATAGGAATCTACGAAGCACGTGTTGCTTTTCTGCTCTTGTTTTTCTCAGATGTGTGAAAATAGCATGGGCATATTATGGGACTTATACCTCCACCCCACACTGTTCGTCCATCTCCTTTCTGCTGCTTGGGAAACAATCTAGAAGTTCTCATCAACACGCCCAAGCCTGCCGCCTCTTGACAAAGCGCTGAATGAATGATTTCAGGTTTCAAGTGAAGAGTCTTCACAGCTAATTAAGTTGCTGATGGGTGTTCTTACGAGCAGGGGAAGTGTCTGCCAGATCACAGGCAAACAAGTGGAGTTGCATCAGTCCTGCTAGTCGGGACAGCGGCACTGTGGGTGTGACACGAGACAGGATGTAGTCCCATCCAGAGCCTGTGTTATGCCATCCTCCCGCTTTTCTCTCTCTTCACCTTTCCAGATGATGAAAAGTGCAACAGGAAACCTGGAAATCTCTTGCACGCAAGTGTATCAGCATCGAATCCTGAGCCTGACAATCCATTGCGAGGATTCCTTCCAAATAAGGGCTTTCTGCTGGAACTGATCAGGCCCCTGTGGACAGAATTCATAATCCAGCTGGAATGCTATGACAGGATGGAGTTAGCGTTGCGCAATCACTAGTTGGTGAACAATCAGCGCATTCTGCTGAAGTCCGCTTGTCCTTGCTGCCTTCGTCCTGCCAAGAAAAACGATTCCCTAGTCGAGATTATTTTTACAGGCTCACTGCTAACATACTTATGGAGATGAGTCCTTTATATACCGAAACACTTCTGGCTAAATTAAGCTGCGAAATTCTCAGGAAGCCAGCTTTTAAGCACCATTTAAATATGAGCTAATCACGTCTGCTGTAAATTTCCCTGACGCCTGGCTATCCTGCTGGGAGGTCAGAGACTGTGGGGTTTGATGTGGCCAATTCACTCCTGAGCCAGAACTATTATAACACGCTCACAAAGTATGCCATTAACAGTCATCAATGGCCGCTCAGGCCCTTCACTCTCTGGCAGTAACTCGATCTCTGCCATGCTGAAAGCTGGGACTTTCACTCCTTGGGCTGCGGGTCAGTCTTTATTTTATCTAGCTTACCTAGCCAGGTGTGCAGACTTCAGTGCCTAGCCTATGATGGCCTGTCCTAGACAGAGGGCTTTAAGTCTTAAGTACTTAAGTCAAGACATTGTACATTCTAGCAAGACATTGATTACATCAATAAGTTTTATCCAGTTAATATGGAAAATAATTGTCCATTCTAAATGTTACACCATCCCCTTTTTTGCGTTTTGTTTGCCCTTTATATCTTTACATCAGCTGATTTCATGTTTAAGCCACTTCCCTGTAATGTCCAATGCTAATTTACACAAGGCTCAAGGCTATGAAGCTAAATAACATTCCACAGAGAGGAAAGCCATTTAAGGAAGCCAAATAAGAAAACACAAGTCATAATTGACTCTTGACATTTTTAATCATTAGTGTCAGAATGCAGAAATTGTCTGGTCCCTGGGCAACGTAACCTGCAGTTGTCGAGGACGCCTCCTCTTAATTGGTTGTCCTCGTTCTGGCATGAAGTATTCCATGCATATGTAAAGTTGTATTAAGATATATAGGGGTGGGTTTTATAAATGAGCTCGCCTCCAGCATTTTCATAACCCATGTTTCAATCTCTCAAACATGTTTTCTTTTCTAATTTGTGGCCCTTGTACATTATCAGCTTTGTTCTGCCTGGGCTACAGTCATCAGCAGAGAATTTTAAGTAAGCTCTCCATTACAATTTATATGGAAAGAAAGTACACAAAGGCAGATATGTGTTGTATTGCTCATCACAAGACACCATACACAAAATATTCTCTAAATAATTAACATTTCCAGTCATTTAGGATGTAATAATATGAATACATGATTTGAAATGAATAGTTAATGTGTTTGAAAACAATACAAATAAATATACAAATAAGGGGTAAATTTTTTTATTTTGGTTCTTAGCTGCTTCCCAGAAAGGTTCACAAGGCACCTGGTTGAGACTTAAGGTCTTCAACGGGACTGTTGTGCAAGCAGGAGGTTACTCATGGGACACACATTCTCCATTCATTCAGCCCCTTCAGGATTTAGCAATTTTTCGATCGCAATTTTTCAAAATGACTGCACATTTGGGCCAGGAGGCGTCATGTGACGTCATCACAACGTGCATTCAGCCAAAGCCCTATTCGAGTCACGTAGATCGACCTTGAGTACAGTTAAAATCAAGCATTTGGCTGCAACAATCACAAAATAAAACTCAAAAAAGCGAAATCCTGTATGGACTGTTCATTAACATGGCAGTCCTTAGTAACTGCCTGGTGAGAATCACAGGGATTTAATAGGCTACTAGTTTGTTTATTTGGGGGGAAATTAAACCAAATAAATCCATTAGAAAATATGAATAAAAATTAGCCCAGTTATGAAGTCGAGTGATTTAGAATTGTAAAAACAGAGCCAGAGCCATTTTTAATAAACCATCAGGCCATGTTCGCTTTGGAAACAGATACCAACTGTCATTACATTACACCCCTACTAACCATGATCAAGTAATTAGATCAGAAACTGTACTTTTGATCTGCTTCACTACATTGTTCAATGACAGGTTGTAAATTTCCACATCCACTAACAATACTTTTGTACAAATTGTATTTTTGGCATGCTATTTGACGGCAAAAACAAGCCTTTCCAATTTGTGTCAACAAATTCCGAGCATGGTATTTCCGTAATGTCACTGAAACAGCTGCAAATCTAGAGCAATGGATGACCATGTACAGTAGAGCCCTGTGATATGTAGTGCTGCATCCAGCTAGCATCTCCCCAGGCTCTCTGCAACACATAGAAGACATGCGAGAACAATAATGGCCAACGCTGTACGATGAAAGATAAATCTATCTCATTAATCCTTTATTCTTCCAGGCTGGGAGGCACATCTAACGAAACAAGCTCTATTGTCATCCTCTGGAATATTTCACACAGATGGTCAGAGAGGAGGGGCTGCAGTGGGATGTCAATGTGTGCATCATTAGACGGTGCAGAACCTAGCAGAGAAAGACAGAGTCTAGGATGATGATGCTTTCATTACCAAATGATCAGTGTTGGCTTTGCATCGGCGTGAGAACAAAACGCATTCTTTCGATTTACTTTGATAAGCCCCGTCATCTTATTTCGAAGTAATCAGGCTCGCTATGTTTATGAAATACGGTGATGACGAGTAGGGTTTTGTTTTAAAGAAGGCAAACATGAACGTGTCAGCAGCTACGGGTAACTGTCCTGCTTCCGATTTGTTTCTCAGCAGGGGTTTATATAGTGTGTACAGAATGACAAAAGAACGATAAATCGATGGTCGGAGGTTACATGGTGAGAGAAAGGCCGAGAAGTGCGACTGTGTTCTGGCGAACAAAAGCCACCGATTCTGTGCAGCTGAAAAGCAAGTGGAGTCCATAAAGTACTTGATGTGCATATAAACATTTTATCAGCCTGGGAGGCCCTGTAGAGAGGTTAAGCAGAGTGTGAGCGGTGCTCGGTAATGACCGGTCCCTCTTCACGGAATGTGTTGAGGAATAAAGAGCACATTCATTAGTTCATTCGGACCAAAGTCGGAAATTCTGTCAGCACTTTTCGTCCTGTACCGTGGACTAAATGTATTGCAATTATGTGATCACACAAGAAATGTCTATTCCCAGGCAGGTTTCAGAATCGTCTGAGTTATAAGGCAATAAAGTGGCACACCCACTCGCTTATTAGTGGTAAAGTGAGCTCTAGTGTTTAAAGGCCATCTATGATCTGGGGTCACTGACACGCTCTTAATCGTAATCAGGTCTATGTGCATTCTTCTTTTTAGGCTGTTAACTATACAGTGTGGAAAAAAAAAGTTACAGTATTGTAAACAGCCTGTGTAGACTGCTAATGGGGCCGTCTTGGGAGGATGGGAGTTTTACGAACTAGCAAACAGTATGTCAGATTAGAAGTTCCTCTGTCGATCGTATTTCCATTTCTATCCACAACCTGGAATCCTTTGCGCTTTGGATCGAATTCATTTTTCATGCTGAAAAGGTGAAAAGGACATTAAAGTTTAACCTGACGTCCTCTCCACTTACGGACCGTTCATGAAAATCTAGCTGAGAAATTAACATCCTGTAGCATGTTATGTCTGAACGTTCTCCTCTCCCGCTTTATTGTTTGGGAATGTGCCCTACTCTACCCTGTGGGGTAAATGCAACAAGACAGCACGGCAAACCAAACTGATTAAAAATTCAATTACCGTGTCTCTGAATTCATTTGAGACGTAAGGTGGATATCTGATACACTTTCAACCTCCGAGATTTTTCCTTTAGATAAGAACCCAGGATTACAGGGCCTGCATGAGTGCTAAGTCTTGGCTCGAACCTGATGAAACACAGGCTTTAGAAATTAAAGTACACACTGCAAATCCATGATTGTCTTAGTGATAAATTCTGAAGTAGATTTCTGGCAATTTAACGTGAGTACAACTACACACCCAACCACACACACTCACACACACACACTCTCACACAAAGGCCTACTCGATGCTTTTTTTCTACTTTTTATCTCGTTCGATTTTCTGAGCAGACCTCTGACATCTTAAAGTCATTAGCAGACAAGAGATCATATATGTGCATGCTTCCTTTTTAGTCCGCATATAAAAGTACGTCATATAAACGTGCCCTTTGTCTGAAGTTTGATAGTCGGGCCTCAGCTAAAAATCCGAAACGGGAGGTTCGGAAGAGAAAAGCAAACAACGTTGGAAGAGTGAGTGTGGAATTCCTCTGTTGACAGGTAAAGCGCTATTACTAATTTATCTCTCTCCTCTTAGTGCTGGCTAAGCGCGGCGAAGAGCGCGGCTGGGAGAGCACACTGGATGTCAGTCCTGTCAAGCCTTCATTTCACCTGTCAGCGCGGTGACTGACGTACAAGCACTTGTTTGCCCTTCCTGTGGTCTTCTCTTGCGTGTCCTGACAGGCGCAGGCCTCCGGAGCGGCGCACTTCGCCTCGTGCTACAGTAGGTCTCTATTCTGTACACACACACACACACACACACACACCTCAAGAGACGTCATTTACCCCTATGAAACAAATCTAGCAGAGAGACAAAAGAAAAGGAAAGCTGCAATATTCGCCTGTCATACGCTGTTGAAATCTGTAACACGTTTAGTCATGGGGGTTCGGAGAAATTTCGAATAAGTGAGATCATGTGGTTTAAATATAGCAAATCTATCGACGTTGTCATTGTTGACCTAAGATGTTTAATTGAATTTCATGCTAAACTAATGACGCTCTAGTTTCAAACTATAAATATAGCTCATTTTTATGATGTTATAATTCTGTTCATTCCAAAATCCAATGCGTATTGATTAAACCAGATAAAGACCCAATAGAAAACTGTACACTAAATTGCACCCAAGCTGATGTTCTCCAGCTCAAAGCATCATCCTAACAATCCTGGAGCAGTCTACCATCTGGAGGCGTCTTACAGTAAAAGCTGATACCAGCGGCTGATTTTATTTTCCGTAAGTGCTGTAAGACGGGATTTCCTACGCTGACCACATCCAGTTCAGCCTATATTGATCTTGGCCTGTGTTATTTTGGGTTTTTTTCTCTTCAGCCGTACAGGGTGTACTCTGTATGTTTCTTTCCTTTCCTTTTTTCGTTTAATTTCATTTCTTTTTGGTTTCGACTCGCTATCAAACACTAATCTAGTTGAATGTAATTACGGAGACAGTGTTCTGTAATCAGTTTGCAATGGCGGCTTGGCTTTGGGGTTGCATTGCGTTTTGGGGGTAGGGGAGGAGTGCGGTAGAGCGTGCCGCTTCTCCCTGGATATTTCATCACAATAAAGCCTTTGTTTTGGCAGAGGTCTCTCTCTCCTCCGGCTCTGCTGTCAGCCTTTGATCACGCCGAGACTGTCTGTTCTCCGCTCAGACGGACGACAGCAGCTCTCCCGCCCCGGCGTGGAATCCTTCCTGCCCCGGCCAGGTGACAGCAGGTGAGAAAATAGCCGTGTTATCAGACGAGAGACTGGATGAGACCTGTCTACAATGGGCCCACATATTTCCCTGCACGGGCTAGTGATACTCACCTGATAAGTGAAGTAGGGTTCAGCTGAGTCGCTGAAAAGCACTGCACCTCAAAGACATGTCAGAATGAGTGACCCCTTCTGCTCGGTGTTGCTTCTGCCACAGGATCGCTGCTTTTAGACAGATGTGCAGAATATTCAAAAATGTAAGCGCAACCATGTTTGTTTCTGGATGTGTGCTGAGAAAGAGCCACATTGTTCTCACTCTGGTTTACCCTATCCTCCAGCTTGCACCACCTCTAATTTAATCCCACCGTAATTGTGTTTGAAAATCTTTATTTTTCAATGTCATCTCTGTTTGAGTAAACACCACACCTCCAATTAAAGACGGCTCGCTTCAGGCCCTCGTATCTGAAGTCTTCTTTGGTACTGAGCATGCTCAGTGCAGCCCGATTCTGCAACAGGAAGTGTCTCGCTCTCAGACCAGTGCTGCTGGCCAGCCTTAAACGCCTCCAAAGCCTTCTGTCGATAATATTGATGTAATGCGTGGGCATTTTTGAGTGATCCTGCTGTTGGGGGGACTAATGACAGAGCGTGGAGGGGGTGATTGAATCTCGGGCCGCTCGTAGCCAGACGGCACGCAGCCAGCACAGCTAGTCATTGATAAAGTGTCAGAGACTTCAGCCGTTTGATTAGCCCTTCCACTAATGCCATGCTAAGCAGAAACATTACTCTGCCCCCGCTAGCGATGGGGAAGGGAGGGGTGCGGCGCAGAGAGAAAAATATACTCTACAGGGAAATTAACCAATGTGGATGAAATGGTGTACCAAGGAAATTCTTGGATAAATTAACAACGCAATTACATTACATGACACGCTGCAAGATGGATGAGGAAAACTTGGCCGGTATTATGTTCTGTTTTCCAAATTGCAATTTATTTGAGGGCTTTAATGGATGCTGTATTAAAACATCTTGGGCCCCGGTCAGGTTTCATTGTGTGTCACCGAGCCATGATTGATGACCTCCTCTTCCCCGCCTTCTCCCCGTCCTCCCCCCCCCCGCACGCCTCCCCTCTCTGCATTCTCTGCAGATTTGCAGGGAATTTTAAACATTAGCTACATTTATATGGATGCAGGAATAAGCAATTGATTTTCTTATCGCTTAATTTCCCTACACTCTCTGCAGTGAGCTGATAAATTTCAGAGCACTCAATTCGTTCGCTTGCTCTGTCCTATAGTTTCTATCAATAGAGCCATTTGTCTTGGATCACATCTGGAGACCCATCTTTCCCTCTCTCTCTCTCTATCTCTCTCTCTCTCTCTCGCACTCACTCTCTCTGATCATGACTGTGCTTTCACTTTTCATAATCTTTTGTTCTCATCTCAGTGATAGCTGAAGCTGTCAGAATATATTTTTTTTCCCAATGATGCCCTCTGAAACAAAGTATTTTTTTTTATCTCTAGCAAATCATTAGTGCATCAGGAACATCTGGAAGTCATCGTCTGTGAGCTTAAAACGTTGTGGCAATATCAGAGCTATTGGATTGTACCATTCATAATTACTCACAGGACAGTCGAAACCGCACACGCCCTGCTTTGAACTTGGGAAAGGCATGATGTGAAAAGAAAGCGTCTGCAAGCCAAAAAAAATCAACTCCGTTCCTGCTTAGCACTACACTCACTACTTCCTCTGGGATGCTTTCTGCAAGATGGCACCTCTCAGTGAGAAAGGTTAATAACATACACAATTAATCCTCACCGCATTACATCAACATCAAACCTATGAGCCATTCGCAGGTGTGTGTGTGTGTGTGAGAGAGAGAGAGAGAGAGAGAGAGAGTGAGTAAGTGTGCTTGTATACAAGATGATGTGTCTAAATGGATGAATAATGGATGAAGCCTCTGTGATGGGACATGTTTCACTAAGTGGAAATAGTTTTAATGAGTCATAGTGGATTACACTTCCAATAATGGAGCTTTAAGGACGAACAGGAGGAGAGATGTTCAGACACGTCGAAAAACAAACTGAACTTGGGGATGTTTTCCCTCCACATAAGAGAAGAATTGTTTTCACTCGATGACTCAATGCTGTGGATTTCATGTAGGGATCACTTTAAAATCAGCTGAATATTCATGGAGATATGGTTATATCCCTGGTTCGACTTCCTTTGACATGTAGCACTAGAGCTCAAACAATGTCTCCATAATTATATGAGAAAATATTTATTTACAGTCTTTAGACAGCAAACTAGTGCTACTCAAAATTACAATCCCATGAAATTTGTAACTTTATTGTGGACATTAGTTTGGAATGCAAATGAGCTTGGGCGTGTAATTTTATTGAAACATGCTGTTTATTTACAGTCGTCTAATAAAGCTGGCCCGTTCTCATGCTTCATTTGGGGAAGTTTCGGCACGGCTTGCCAGTTTCCCAAGTCTGAAAGTTTAGAAATGAGAGGGAAAAACGAAGTTGCTCGTGGAAGCCGAATGGCTTTTAAAGGCTTTATCTAAACAAAGTTTTGGATTTGTAAATAGCCGAGCTTATCTGGCCATCACAGCCTCCAGATGTTTCATGAGGCAGACCACCTGCTATGGGAATGCCTTCAGTCTCTCACTCATCCTCTCTCTCTCTCTGTCTTCTCTCTCTCTCTCTCTCTCTCTCAAGAAGGAGAGTTCTCCTCTCGCAAACACAATCCTGGCCTCTGAGGGAGGATATACACCTTTATCTTTCATCCTTTTCACATACGCACACCTGCCCTCTGGATAAAACATCTGGATGGTAAGCTAGCTTTACTGCAGGTCCAGCTTACCGTTGCAAAAAAAAAAAAACAACAACCCAAAACCAATGGGCGAAAAGAAAAATCTTTTTTGAAGAAGTATATACAAGGGCAAGTGATGGAGTGTTAGTGTGAAGAGAACATAAAAAAAAGGTGTGTTAATATACTGGAGCCGGCGGCAGACCAAACCACAAGCATACCGCGAATGAAAGTGCTTACAACACAAAGCCCTTGAAAACCACCACAGTGCTGAGCACAGCATACAAAGCTTTCCCTTTTGTAAAACATATTCTCCATGGAGTTCACGCTCCCAAACTCTGGTTGATATTAACCTCATAATGGACTTGCTCTACTGTAAGTGCCAGAACACATAGAAGCAAAAACCTCTGATGTCTTTTTTTTTTTCTTATTCTGAATTTAGTGTATGACATGCTAGGATGTTTAAATAATTACTCGAGGTTTGGTGGGAAATAAAATTGAACGAACGTGTCAACATTTCTCCGGTGTGGCTGAGCCAGATCTTGGCCCTTCACATCAGCGGATCTTCTCAGATTTTTTTTAAAGGGAGCTGTTATGATCTGCCATTAGCCAGTGGGCTGTTTTGACATTACTCTTTGATCAATAGAGCCCTCGTTTTGTGGTCAAACTGACACCCGTTGGCCATCACCGCTTAAGAGGTCGTATGAAGACTCTCTGTGAATCAAATCACAGAATGTGCTATTTGCCCTCATCTTTCCTGACACATGTTGGACGACACTGACCACAGCAATGGCAGCTTCTCTTTGATGAACCCATCCTGGAGTGTATATTTACACAAGCCTGTCCATCAGTTGTGGCGCACATCGCCTTTGATGGTGTTGTAGAGTCACACTAGTGGATTATATCATCCTGGGAGGCTGTTGTCAATGTTTGGGATGCTGGTGAGGACTTGTTGAACCGAAGTGTAGTCGGTGTGGTTTGGGATGATTGTTTGGTTGAGATTATGGACAGCAGGCAAACATACAGTACGTCCATGTGACTAAGTTGAATTTGTAATTATTCGCAATCTACATTTGTGTTACGGGTTAAATAATATATTAGAGAATCACAGCGCTGTTGAATTGCTTTCTCTGATCGATACTAAGTGATCTGTTTTTTTCTTTAGACTATGTTGGAT